>JARHVA010006527.1:345000-495000 GCA_037957365.1 Torreya grandis | reverse complement strand
CTTGATAGAGAAAAGAATGAGTTTTTAACCTTATTTGATATTGTATCTCCATGTTTTGCATGTATTTGTGTTTGATAATATTAGATTAAACCATGAAAGTGTTTTTACATTTACAATAAATATAAAACCTCTAAAAATACCTCCAAAATCATGTGTTTTTCAATATTCTTCCCGTTCTACCTTTTAGAACTACTGGGGATGGTGAACTAGGTGACTATATAGCTTCCCATAACTTTTAAGTGGGTGGAGGAATGTTTCAAAATGTTTTCCACCTTTATCTACCTGAAAATCTTTCAATATCTCTCATTTGGATGTTATAAAATGATTAATTATAGTTATAAATAGGATTCCAATGTTGAGTAGTTATTTAAGACATTTAAAAGACATATATAATCAAATACAATAGGATATCATTACAAAGGTGCTATATGACTTAATAAGACCCCTAGTCCATGATATAACCTTCACATTTATTCTTTCATAGCAAGTATCATCTCAACATTAGAGTGTATAATGAGACTCAAGTAAATGAAAAACCTTCATCTTATCAAAATTGCCTTATTCTCTCTAAATTGTTTGAAAATAAAATTTAATGAATTTACTATTTCTACTCATTGGCTAATTTGGTCAGCTTTAGATCATGGTTATTCTTGTAAGGGTCACCAAATTTCCTTATTGAGCATAGTTCTTCATTGACTTTATTTCACACTTAACCTTAACTTTGTCAAACTTATTTTAAACAATGTTAAACACATAAGGAAGACTAGAAATAATGACCATTTGATAATAATACAAAATGACTTAATCTTTCTACTCACTAGACCATCCTAAAGGACATTGTAAGCACCAAGGAGGATGAACTACCTATAAACTTAGATGACTAATGACCAATACAAGACCTTCATAATGGCTATCAACAAATTTAATATAAATTAAATCAATGTCTTGAATGACACTCATTCATGGTATCCAAATTTTGGCTAATTATCACCATTTAGGAAGTTAGTTTTTACATTCATTTGGTGTATAGTCCAACCATTCTGATATGTAAGGGAAATAAGCGATCTAATAGTACTCATTTATTCTATAAGAGTAATGGTTTCAACATATTCAATTCCAGGCCTTTTTTATTAAAGCCACGAGAAACTAATCTAGATTTGAATTTGTCAATTTTACCAATTAAATTATATTTAATTTTATAAACCTACTTAAAACTAACAATATGCATTTCAATTGGAGGTGGGACAAAATCCCAAGTCTAGTTTTTTATTAGGGATTTTTATTCAGCTTACATAATAGCTTTTCATCTATCATCTCAAATAGATTCCTCAAAATATTGAGTTTCACATTCATAAAGAGTAATTAAAGTATGATAGGTTATTGACTTCTAGTTAATTTATTAAGACTATCAAGACTAGATGACTGAATTAGAGATTCAATCTATTTAGGTAATTTAGTCTAAACATGAAATTGAAAGTTTCCTTAGACTCTAAATTTTCCAAATATGGATAAACTTCCTCCAGGGCATATGTTTATTCACAAGGAGTAATACAAGAGTTAGGTTCATAAAAATAATCACTTTTAGGGGATTCCACAAAAGGGCCACTGAAATATTTATCAAGTATTTGGATATTCCTATTCTCAATTATTTGTAATTTATATAGATCACAAAATCTTAATCCTTTAGTTTTCCCTCCATAACCTATGAAAATTCAATAATAAGAGGTAGAGTCAAGTTCTTTTTTTTATTTAGTAATAAAGATGGAAGTAGGACTACAAAATATCCTAAAGTGAGAAACACTTATTTTTTATTGCACCACATTAATAAGGGCGTATAAATATGCAACACTTTATTACGGAGTCTATTTATAATGTGTACAATAATATTCATGGTTTCAACACATAATAATTAATGAACGTTTGTAGAATGCAATATTATTTTAGAGATTTCAAGGATGGTTCAATTTTTCCTTTCAATAATTCCCTTTTTCTATGCAGAATATGGAGTTGTTAACTCAATTTGTATAACACAATTAATGAAAAATAAATGTAATTATTTAATAATGTATTTACCACCATTATAAATTATTAATATTTAATAGAGAAGTTAAAAAAATTCTCAACTAAAGATTTAATTTCTCTAAATTTAGATAACACTTCAAATTTATTTTTAATATAATAAGACCAAATCATCCTATTGTAATCATCAGTGAAAGTAACAACATATAAATAAACATTAATATAATAAAATTGTATATGTCCTTTAACATCATTATTAATAAGATCTACATAATGAGAGGAGTTAGCATCATGATTTTTATGAGAGGGTTTAATGTGTTTCTTACCATGTTAGCAACCCTCACACATTTAATGATCAAAAGAAATAGTAAGAAAACAAAAGAAAAGTTAATGATGATACATATCATATAAAATTATAAAATTAACATGACCTAATGTTTCATTCCATGATTGAGATTCATTTCTAGTCTGTGATGAAGGACAACATGTAGAAGAAGCATAAAACATGTATAAAGTATTTTCCTGAACTCCTTTAGTAATCATAAAACCAAATTCATTTTTAATATAACATTTATCCTTAATCAAATTTACTATTAAATTATTATTTATAAGATCATAATAGGATAAAATATTTTTTTAAAGTTTAGGAACATTGAAAAAATAATTTATGTCTACATTTACAAATTTAATTTTTCCTTATTTAGTAGATTCTAGAAATGAATTATCACCTAAATAAATCCTTTCAAATATATATTTAGTGTTAGATACCATATTCCATAATCATTTCATGTGATGTGATGCACCACTATGTAAAATACATTCAATTTTTTAGAAGCAAATAAGGTAGAATATAGTATAATAATGTTAGAATTTTGTTCTTGATTGTTGGTTTGATCCTAGTTTTGATTTTTTTGTTTATTTTGATTAGAACCTTTCTTCCCTTTATTATTATTAGATTTTTTGTTATTAAATATATATATATATATATATATATATATATATATTTAAATTATTCTCTTTTATGTCCAAATTGACCACATAGATTGTAATTTCCATTAAATTTGGCTTTGTGATTCTTATTACCAGATTTCTTGTTCCCATTTGTGCCATTTTTCCATTGGTAGGTTTAGGTTTAGTTTTATGGTTTATAGTGTTTACATAAATAGTATTAATCATGAGAAATTTCATAGTGGAATTATCTTTAGAATCAAAATTTGACATCATTTGTTATTATTAAATAAGAAGAGATGAAATGGTAGTGAGGTTAGGGATGTTTTTTTTTTTTTGTTATTTAGAATTGTATATGATATTTTATTATTATGTATCACCTCAGTCTTATAAACTTGCCAAACTTAGACCTTGGATATTACTATTAGTTATAAAAATTCCTTAATTCCACAAACTTCTCATATTCTCCATCTTGTGCCCCTTGGCCTATCTCTTAGTCTAACCAGTCTTATATTAATGACAGAAACATCCTATCTTGATCAAAATGCTTACAATATACTTATCTCACACATCTATAAATTATAATATTATACCTATTTTGATACTCTTTGGAGACTAACATATGGGATAGACAATAGCATCAATGTTAATGTCATGACTTGGTGTAAGTGTATAGTGCCCTAAAGTCATCTAATTTGAAAATAAAACATATTTTAATTATCAGCGTAAGTTCTTTAATGTGAGTTATATCCTAATAAGATTGATATAAATATAATATCAACCCTCTTTGATTCCTCCCCTAGAAAACAAACTAAAGAGACCAAGGCACTTATCAAAATTACTTTATCAAGCATTCAATTCATCAAAACTTCCCTATTTCCATACCATCCATATGTAAAACACATCTATAGGTCTAAATTATCAAAGGAGTAATCATAAGGTCTTATTTTCCAAGTTACAAGCTAGGTCATTGTTGAACTAATTTTACACACATTATATGGTTCACACATAAGACAACATGTAGGGAAGAAACATGAGTATGAGGCCCTCTTCTAGAGTATTAGATAAGTAGGAAACACCCTTTCACATTAGGGTTATTTGGGTTAGCTTAACACCATGTGCCCACTAACCCACTTTTTCTAATGTCACATTGAATATTAAAATCTAGGTTTTTTCCATTTCATAATGAGTGATAAAAAACAACCCAATTATAAATGCACCAAATGAAGGTGAAGTAAAACCCAAAATCATCTAGGTGGTAACATCTTTTTAACTAGATATTCCATTAAAAACACTAACATTGAACCCAAACTATAATGTCAGTGCAAATGTACTAAGGTGATGTTACTATTTAATGAACCAAAATCACCAAATCTAGAATCTAATAATTATTTCAAAATTTTCTTCCTACTTGATTTCAACATATTCTAGGTCTAGAACTATATTAAAATCAAATTTAACTAAATACATCACTTCTTTGTCATTTATATATATATCATAGTTGTAATTTCTATTGATAGCTTATTTTTGTTTAATAAATTATGGTATATTTGAGTTTAACATTTAATTCGCTTATAATAGATTTGATTATCACCCTTGTGCACTATCAATTATATATTCTTAACCCTATCTACCCAAGAGGATCCACATCCCAAATTAGGGTTAAATGTTTGTTGAACCTAATCTTTGAACATAAAACCTTAGGTCATCTAAGGTATTCTAATTTCATTTCCTATTGTCAATCCATGATTGTCATACAATATGTGCACTATGGATGCATCCATCACCCATTTTAGGTTTCAATTTGTGATTGTTGAAATGGTTTGATACTTTATTTATCTTATAATAAAATAATCAAATTCATGCACATAATGAGAGTGTTAAAGTAGAGAAAACATTTGAAATATCTTCATAATTCCTTTTAAAATGATATAGAGTTGGTATCTAAATGCCAACGTGCATGCTCTCAACCAATTTTTCTACCTAAGTATTATTCAAATAATAGTTACCACCTCAAACCAATTATTCAACTATGACTTGTATTAGATTATGTGGTCCATGTTGTTAATACTTGAATAGGTAAGAATACTCAACCTACTATGCCACATGTTATTATACGTGTGCATCCTAAGACTAAACTTATGATAAAATATAAGGGATATGACCTTATTAACCAATTGAGAAATACCCATACTAAAATTTTAATACTTGAGATCTTAAATAAATCTAATGTTTAAAAGGATATATTATATGAGACATTGTATTAAACTCAAGTTCTTAATGATACTAATCCTGCTTATTTTATAAATATCATGAAAGACACAAAAAAACAATGCTAATCTTGTTTCCTTCGATCCAAATAAATTACCATCCAAATACATTATTGATAAAGAGTTACCTTTGTTCATACAAGTGATAATACAAAATAAGGGCATCAAAAGGATGCTCGTTGATAATGGATTAGGAATAAACATTTGTAGAATCAACTTTCTAACCACCATGGGAATTAGCACTATTCTACTTCAAAAGTTGATTATGCATATGGAAGGGTTTGATAATTCACATAGTACTCCAATTTTTAAAATTACATTGGATGTGACATTAGGACATAATATTGTTTCAACTAATTTTTAGGTGATGTCTCAATCATTGCATTATAATGTACTTTTGTGTAGACCTTGGATATATTCAATGGAATCTATCCCATATACACTTCATAGATGTGAAAAATTCATACATGATAGGAATTTATTAACAAATCCTGACAATGATGAACCTTTCAAAATTTTCAAAATGATATAATCTAAAATTGATGGTATTCCTATAGTGGTACCACCCAAACAATGAATTCCTATTGAACATATACACACATATGAAATAGGTGAGACAAGTACAATGGTTCATCTATCTCAATATGTAAATAAGGTACCACATATTAAAGTATACATAGATGCACATTGAGAGTAGGAACCATTACTAAAGGAGCCATTAAAACCAATAGCACCTCCATTTTAAATTCCTTTATTGGTCAATATTGATCAGAAAGATGGGTATGTTTTTTATTACTTTGAGATTTATGATGATACCACTCATGATATGATATATGATGAAATATGTGCACTAAAATTTGATCCACTTGATCACCTTTCACATAATTTATTTTAACCCATATGTCTTGGTACATATAAGATCAATCCACTTGTAGAAAATAGGACACTAAATCTAGATAAGGGGAACACAATCATAGAAAATGATCATGTAAATGCTTTGCTACTCAATTCATCCCTTTTGGTTGATAAATTGAGCCAGCCTTACATGGGTCAAATTCAAATATACCATGTGAAAAATGTGTAGTCTTGTCTAAAGTATTCATAACTGACCAAAAGGCAAAATCCTTCCTACATTTTGAATGAGAACTACATTTCAAAATGACCAAAGAATAAATATTTGACTATTAATACTAATATTGATGGGTTATATTTCCACCATTGGGTATATTTCAACCATATCTAATTTTATAAGAACAAGTGGGATATAACTTGTGATACTACATTCATTGAATAATTTGGACATACTATAGATGAGCTCATATACTATACATTGATGCCAAAATATCATAGATACATTTGGTTACATATTGCTCATGGTACATGGGTGGTGACCATAACCCTATGGATACTAGACCATGACCCTCATTTTAAATTAAATCTTTTACAATATTGGATACTCTAATAACAAGATAAGTGGGATACTACAAATATGTGTGTTGCCTTTCTTGATATGGACACATAGATTTGTATACCACATGATGGATACAATTATCTTCCCACACCATTAGTTTCAAGGAAGACATTTGATAAACATATTGAAGAAGAGGCTATCCATCATTATAAATAATAATTGAAATTTCTGACAAATGATCTTACATATATCTATGATAAGGACCTCTTTGATTATGACTGTTAAATACCAAAATTACCAAAACAAAAATAAAAAACAATAAAAAAATCCAAAAATGATTTTGTGACACCTACATGTTTTATTGGTTACTTGGCATCGATGTGTTAGTTCTATGTTGAGTGATAACATATTAGTTACTTATACATACAAATCTACATGAATACACATATACATGATTCTATGTGCTTATAGGTGTTGGTATTTACCTCTACTCACATTGTTAAATTTTTGGGGGTATCCATCTTCTATGATCTTGATACTTCCAGGTTATATAATTCTATGGTCACATCACATTATCAAGATTGGGATCTTATGTACTTAAACATGCCTTATCCATACTTATATCTTGCACATGTTACTTAATATGCTATGAACTTGAAATTTTATTATAACACATTCAATCCATGAACTACTATGATATGTTTATGCTAGTTGCTTATGATTTTTCTTTGTATAATTACTTGAGTGTTTTTCCTTGCTATTGTCTTGATTTTTTGAGAATTTGAATGTGATCTATTGTATGTGTCCCTTGTCCCTATGTTTATCTTATTAGACCTTTAAATATGTCATTTATTTTGGTATGGAAATTTTAATTTGTCATTCCTTACTTTGTCGACATTTGAATAAGTCATGTCCATTAAATTTTGGGGCATTTGAACATGCCCCTTATTTTTGGTCTCCTAAGACCTTTGTATCTTGACTTGATTTTGATTTCTTTTGTGTGTGTGATTGATTTATTTTTGAGATTGTATTTGTACTATATATATATTGCCATGATATATATCATGCATCTTAGGCCTACATTAATTACATTGGTTCTATGTAATTCAATAATACATTTACCCATGCACAGTTTTATACATGATGCATGGTTTAGTCACACAATATACAACTATATGTTTATATTCTTCCGTTGTGGTGAGGTGACTACCAAATACTATTTTTACATCACATAAAAGGTGGAATATTAGTGGGTACATGCAATATGGACATGGATTCTATACATTCATAGTTTTTATATTTAGTAGGGGCATTCCTTGGAAGCATGTTCTCACACCTATTCAATATTCAACATACTAGATTATGGTGGGAAATGTCTTGGAAACATGTCATCCACATTATCACTTGCATCAATTTTTAATTTTTATCCATATATATTATGGGAATGTTATGGTAACATGATACTCACACTTATTTAAATTATCCATAACACATAGTTATATGATTCAGATACACTTTTTTCCTAGAATTATATACATGTTACCATTATTATACCTAATTTTAACATGATACATATATAAGGTGCATATTTTATGTGACATGTACCTAATATTAAAAAATACAAATCAATTTTAGGTTTAAAAACCATTGCATGTACTGATACCCCACATAATTTTATGTACTTTATAAAACCAATCTACAATAGTGGTTGGTTGACCTTTTTCTATGGTTAAGGTGATCAAATGACTCAATCTTTCCAAGATTTCAAGCTGGATCTAATTATATCAACTAACCTCAAAAGGTTATAATTGTCATTTGGTTGCATGGTTGAGCTAAACTCAACTACCAAGTGGAGACTCACTTTTACTCTAAACTTGGAGGCATGTACCTTCCAATTTCTCTCTCTATATCCTTAGATATATGAACTTTAAATATTATATCTATATTTTTCCTAATCTTAGTTTCATATCCTTACAACGATACACATTTTTTAAAACATCTTATCAATAGGGAAGGAGGTTACATCGACACATGTGTACTCTTAAACATTACTCTTTCAAATTTAAATCTATTTCAAGTAATTTTTACCCATATTTTTAACATTGATTTTATAGTGTAACATGATCTTGGTTATAGTTTAGTCACCAATAAATCACTCAAATAAATAAAAAGTGTGCATATGCACCCAAGTACTTATTTCTTTCATTTAAACTAGAAATTTCATTAATAGATTAAATGGGGTGGGCACATGTAGATGCTATTTTGTTATTATGTAGTACCTTAGTATTGTAGATTTGGTAAACTTAGACCTTGCTTGTTCCTCTTAGGTTTGTACATGCCTTGCTTCTACAAGCCTCATATCTACTCTATCTTATGACCCTTAGCCTATCTGTTAGTCTGACCAATCTTCAATTGATGAAAAATACATCCCATCTTACCTAGAATGCTTAAAATGTACTTATCTTACACATTTATAAATTCTAATCCTATACTTATTTTACTACTCCTTGGATAGTAACATTTTGGATATAAAGTGGTATTGTGATTACTATTTACCTTGATGCAAGTGTCTAGTGCCCTAAAGTCATATAATTTGTAAATAAAATGTATTCCAATGGTCTACCTAAGTGATTTAATGCAAGTTATATCCTGATAAGTTTTATATAAATATAAAATCAACCATCATTCATTCTTCCCCTAGAAATTAGATGAAAGAGACCAAGACACTTATCAAAAACACTCTATCAAGCATTTAATTAATCAAAGACTCCATATTTACATACCAGTCATAGGTAAAACACATCTATAAGTCTAAATTACTAAAGGAACAATCATAATCTCTTATTTTCCAAGTTACAAGTTAGGTCACTATTGTACTTACTTTACACACATTACATGATTCACACACAAGCCAACATGTAAGGGAGAACTACATGAATCTAGGTTCTCTTCTAAAGTATTGGATATGTAGTTAGAATCCTTCCATAATAGGGTCATTGGGGTGAGCTTGGCATAATGTGTCTACTAACCCATTTTCCCCCAAGGTCACATTGAAGATGGAAAGCTAAGGTTTTACCATTTCACAAGGAATGATAGTACATGACCCAAATCTAAATGTATAAAAGTGAAGGTGAACGAAAACACATAAGGATATAAATGGTTGCATCTTATTTCAAACTATAATCCATAAAATACATTAGTGTCAAACCCGAATAGTAATATCAATGAAACCATCCTAGGATGATGTCACTATCTAGAGAGCTAGATGCATCAGATATAGAATCTGATAGTTATTCTAGAATTATATTCATATCTAATTTCAACTTATTCTAGACCAAGAACTAGATTAGCATCAGATCCAAATAATTAAATCTCTTATTTTTCATTTATATATCTAACATAGTTGTACTTTTTATTAATATCTTATCTTAGTTCAATAAATTCATTATATGGTATATCTGAATTTAGCAATTAATTGGCCTACTATAGATTTGTTTATCACCCTTGTGCCATATAATTTATATATTCATAACCCTATCTACCTAAGGGGATACACATCCCAAATTAGGGTAAAACAAGAATTAATATTAGAAATAAAATTGTATAACTTTTCATGAATATTTAACTAAATAATGTATAACCTAGATTTAATTTTTTTTCATAATAAAACTAGCTTCTTTTTCATCACCTTTCATGGGAGCATTAAGTAGTTCAAGTATAAATGTAATGATTTATTATATATGATTATGCTAATTTATATATTCATGGAGTTTCTAGGAATCATTGGGAAATTCTTATTGTTAATATGGAGTATGAATTCATTCTTTACACTCTTCAAAATTATGGACATGCCTTATTGTAATTTTTATTGAAATGCATTGGTAATTTCACTCATGACATGTCTCTTTGATGGGGGGTTTTTAGTCCCAAAAACAATGTTCCAAATATTTGAGACATATATTTATATTTAATATGGATATTACAAATTTTATAATTTGACCCATTTAACATTTATGACTTGTCAAGCATAAAACTTGCATAAGCCATCACTTCCCTTCAAAATTTGAAATTTAATTATTTTGTGTTTTATACTTAAAAACTACAATAAAAAAGGTTATAAAATGATTCTTTAATGTGATTTTATATTTTGAAAACAAGCATTTTAGCGTATAAACAAATAACTATTTAATTATATTCAAAACAATTGATTAAAATAACTAGGCTTTGATAGCCTAATGGTGAGTGAGTTGAGAATTATAAGTGGGAGGTCTCAAGGTCCATTTCTGAGATGACTATTATCTATAATAATTTACACACTAATCTATGGTGATGGGTTATTAATGAAAAGTATCTAATGCAATGGACTACCGGTTTAGTGTTCAATGCAATGGGGGTTGGTATATGGCTTGAAACTTATGTCCAATGCAATGAGGCAAGTCCATATCCCATTTATATGAATACTATTGACCAATGGTTTGGGCAGTCTAGATATAAAAATGTTTGTTGTTTTAGGTCTATTTAAAAAATCCTATGACCCAACATTTTAAATGAACAATATAATGGCAATAATGAAGATAAGCAAGAGAACAACGGAGATAATGGAGATAACTAAGAGAGCAGAAGATAAGGAGACAATGATGCTCTAAATTCAAGAGAGTGATGATCAAAGACAAGATGAAGGAAATGGTTCATGGTTAGGGATGTGTGGTCTAGCCAACATGAGAGGATATAACAAAGGAAAAGCAAAGTAGGCCCAAGTCAGTTTTGCTTTTGCACTAAAAGGCCTTGATAGCTCCTATAAAGTAATGTATTTTTGGTTGGATCATCTATATGTAAATACAAAAAAAATTCATGATAGTTTATCTCTAGGTAAGATGGCACCTAAAGTAGTAAATAGGGTGTTTAGGGTTTCCACTAGGTATTTGGTGTTCTACAAATATAAGAATATTTCAAACCCTTTCCATACCTATGGGGAGTTCTATAAAGAGTTTATTATTAGGGATAAACAAGGTTTGATCCCTTTCTAATAATTAGAATTCATATTATTTTTTTAAAATCCTTTTGAGGAAGTATAGGTAGTGGTTGGTTTAGTGAGGAAATAAAAAAGAGAGTTGTAAAAGAAAGAATATCTAGAAACAACATGTTTTAGGGATGTCCCTTTGGTATTTTTTTAAACTCTTATTCTAGATAATTTGGATAAAGATATTTTAGTTATTGATTTGTATATATGGAATAAGTATTTGATTGTCAAATGTGTGGGGGAGTGGTCTACATGGGAAGAGTTTTTGAATTGGTTAAAAGTAACCTAGCCTTCACTAGATGCTCCTTATTTGTCAATGTTGTGAAACAATTTTTTATGCTCATGTTTTAATCATCTAAAGATAAGAACCATATTTGGTATAATGGGCCTTGGTTTCTTGGTAAGAAAGGGTTATTTTTGTGTCTTTAGGGCCCTTTTTTTATGCAGATTCTTTGGTTATTTTGAAAGATATAGTTTGGGTAAGATTTTATAATCCTCTCCTAGCCTTGCATGATCCTAGACTCCTTAAGCATCTAGTTAGAAAGTTGGGTTTTTTAAAATAGATGATGTCCTGGAGTTTAATTAGAGTTTTGTTAGGGTGTGTGTTTCGATTGATTTATCCAAACCATTACATCATTCCAATCATATATTGTCCTCCCATTGATCTGTAATCGTAATCAAACAAGTGTCATAGAAAAAGAAAACACACTTGTAAAGGATCAAAACCTTATTTTAATGATTTAATAAAATTAAAATTTTAAAATGATTACAAAATTATAATCAGATTTTAAATATCCAAAATATAATAAATTTAAGAATGAAAAAAGAGACAAGAAATCGATAGAGAATACCGATCATGATTTGATAATGGAGTTCACCTATTAGGCCTATGTCTCTAGATCTACTCCAATGGGGGATCACTCCTATTAAAATATTGAAAAATATCTTTACAATTATTATAAAATCATCAAAATAATCTATATGAGCTTACTCTTATGTCAAAAATATTATCAAAATAAATTAATTTTGTTCAGAATCTTAATATAACTCCAAGCCTCTAACACTCCTTATAGCCTTAACTCCACATCCAAAACTTGCCTTCAATTATACATTCAACCCCATTATATAATTATTCCATCCATAGCCCAAGTTTTGAAGCACTTATCTTTTTATCCAAATAGTCAAGGTTTGAATCCCTTCTCATCATTTTCAATGGTCAAGTTAATCTATAATCCCACATTGGGAAGGTGGGTGCTATTTTGGTATTGAAATACATAGATTTCATGGTAAGTTAAATAACTTAAAAGGTAGGAGACATGGTGGAATGTGTAAAATATGTGGTGTTTTTTGGTTATTTTATAGGTATTTATGTGGCATGTGTGGGAACCATGAGAAATACATGGTATTTCATGAAAAATTGGTTGGATGAAAAGTATGTGGATGGAAAGTATGTGGATAAAACATGGAAATTGTGGATGTCTCATGGGATTAACAAGTTATAATGTTTGTTTACAATATTTATAAAATAATATAAAATTAAACCATGTTAATTAATTGGTGACAAGCCACATGGTGGCTTGAGGACCCATCACATGGTCCAATCTCCATGCGCCACTTGTCTTCCATCCAGATGCTCTATCCAAACCCCCCAAAAAATAATTATTTTCCCAGTTTGATCTTGAATGTGCAATAACTTGTGTGTACAATCTCTATTTTGTGATCTATGAAATATGTCAGAAAACTTTTGACAAGCTCTTCACCGTGATAATGATAAACCTATGATTTGATGACTTATATTTTGGAGCAAAATATAGATGCTCCTAGATTAATCCTCCCCACTAGGATCTTTTGGACATCCAAAAGTTGATTAATTGGTAAAGAGGTGAGGGTATTTCTCCTTCAAACTTCTTCCTCTATCTATTTGGCCTTGTTCAGGTGCATCCCTTTGAGACCAACATGAAGATATTCAACATCTCCCCTTCATGAAGTCTAAACCTTTTTGTCAAGTATTGTATATTATTGCAATTTTGTTACATATTTAGGAGCAAAATCATCAATATAAGGAATGGATACACTCTCATCATGATCTATAATCATTAGGGGCTTATACAATTTCATATTTTCCACATTCATAACTAAATAAATCTACATATAAGATGGAAAATCCAACTAGAAAGCATTTTTACCAATCTTTTCTATAATCCAAAAAGGACCATACTGGATTGGTTTCAACTTTTTACCTTCACCTATCAGCCTTTCCTTATTGATGTGAATCCATAGCAAATCACCTATATAAAACCAATGATCAATACGATGTTTGTCTTGTCTTGCTTTGTACTTTGCTTGATTTTTCACAATTGATCTTGAACATCTTGATGTACCTATTATATATTTTAAATGAAATTATTGGCTTTAAAAACATCATTATGTTCATCACTAGCTGAATCCTATCCATAACAAACATCTAGAGGAGATTGAGGTAAATATCCATAACAAAATTTAAAAGGAGATTTCATAGTAGAAGAATGAAGTGAATGGTTATAAGCTTGTTGTATATAGCATAAATTCTCATCCCACAACTTGGGATGTTTACTATAATAAATCCTAAGTAAATGCACCACTGTGTAGTTTACAACCTCTATTTGTCCATCAGTCTATGGATGGAATGGAGTGCTCATACTCAAATTAGTGTCCATCAATTCCCATAATTTTGACCAAATTTGCCAAGAAATTAAGAATCTCGATCAAAAACAATAGAAGTGGGAAAACTAAAAATAACCCATACATGTTGAAAGAATAAGTTTGTAATGCCTTCCCCTATAATCTACTTAGTGCAAGGAATCAAAACACACATCTTGCTAAATCTATCCACTACTACATACAAGTAATCATGTTTCCTCCATGACATAGGAAAACCACCTACAAAGTCCATGGAAATGCTTTCTTAGAGATGGTTAGGATTACATAAGGGAGTATAAAGTCCTAGTTTCCTATTACTAGGTTTTCTTGTGGCATAAAGAACACACCCCTTGATATATTTGGCAACATTTTCCTACATACATGGCCTATAATAATACATTCTTAAATGTGCAACCATTTTACCAACTCAAAAATGACCAAAAATAAGAGAAGTATGTGCTTTCTTAATCATGTTCACCCTTTCATTTTGAAGAATGCAAATTTTACCTAAATGATACAAAATCCCATTATGCACATGATAGTCTAATTCTTCTACCTATTTTCCATTCATCAAGTCTTTGTACACATATTTAAAGTCAACATATTCGACATACTATTCTTTAAAACTTTCATGAGTCAAATAACTATGTTATAAAAGAATAGATGCAACTACCATAGGAGTCCTAGAAAGCATGTCAACAAGTTTATCTTGAATACCTTTCTTATACCTTATCACAAGATGAAACTATTATAGGAAACCCATCTAATGGAAATGCCTAGATTATTGTAGCTTGGCCTTTGATTGAATATACTAGAGGGGCTGATGATCTGTATGTATCACTATCTCCTTGCCCATCAAGTAATGTTTTTTATTTTTTAACACTTTGAGCCAATGCATACAACTCTTTATCATAAGTCAGATAGTTTCTTACCACACCTATGAAGGTATCAAAATGATAGCATACTATTTTATTTCCCTACATAAATATAGTTCCCATAGCATAATCACTTACATCTATCTCGATCGTAAATGTCTATTAAAAATCAAGAAGTACTAAGATAAGAGTAGTACTAATCTTTATCTTCAAAGTATCGAAGGCCCTTTGTTGCTTGCCTCCGCACTAAAAAACATGTTTTGTAACATTCAAAGAATGCAAGGGTGATGCAATAAGTGATAAATTAGCAATGAATTTTCTCAAATATTGTATTTCACCAAGAAAACTTCTAACCTCAGTTACATTATTGGGTTTAGGCCATTAACTATAACCTCCACATTTGCAGGATCAATTTTCAATTCACCATATCCTATAATATAACCCAAGTAAACCAAATAGGTCTTGATGAATTCAAATTTAGACAATTTCAAATAATTTTTTTCTCTTCTTAATGCGTCCATGAGTTTCATAATATGAATCACATGATCTTCACAAGACTGACTGAAGATCAAAATATCATCTAAGTAGACTATAACAAAATCATCAAAGAATGGCCTTAAAACATCATTCAATAAACACATAAATGTAGCCAGTGCATTGGACAACCCAAAAGGCATGACAAGCCACTCAAACAATCCCTATTTTATCTTAAAAGTAGTTTTCCAAATATCACCATCATTAATCCTAACCTAATGATAACCACTTTTCAAGTCTAACTTAGTGAAATAGATAGCATTTCTTAACTAATCAAGTAAATCATCAATACTAGGAAGAGGGTAATGATTTTTAATAGTAATTTTGTTCAAAGCATGGAAATCAACACACATTCACCATGTGTGATCTTTCTTTGGCACCAAAATGATAGGCAAACCAACAGGAGATATACTAGGATGAATAACACCCTTTTCCAAAAGTTCCATTACCTCTTTTTTTATTTCCTCATTTTCCACCACTAATAACATGTACATGCCAATGTTAGGAAGAGTATAATCCTGTAACAACTAAATCTCATGTTGAAATCCCCTTTTAGGGGTAACCCTTTGGGATCTTGAAACACATCATCATAACTAGAAATGATTTCAACCAATTCTTTCTTATGTTTAGGATCACAATTTTCTATAGACTAGGAATATTATTTTTCCTTAGACTTAATCAACATGAGACAAAAATTCTTTCTAGAATTGACTAATCTTTTCATTTGCCCTATTGTTACCAAATAAAGACTGGTCTTAACATGATGTGCTCTTACTATATATTTAATGCCATCCTTAACAAGCAAGTACTTATTCTCCTCCCTATAGAAGATTGTTTTTCTATCATAAAGATAAGGACTTCCTAAAAAAATCTTGTATATGTCCAAAGGGACTACATCTAGATCAAATTCATCCATGAATTTGGATGCAATGACAAATTTCAATCTACATGTTTTGGTTACTTATAGTTTTGCATCATCACACACCCAACCAAGTGGATAGGGTTTCAGATGGGGAGTTGTTTGTAGGCCTAACTTTTTAACAAGCTCTTCAAAAATCAAATTTTCCTATGATCCACTATCAAATAGAGTGTCAATTTTAGTATGTTTTACAACAATTCTAATGTGGAATAACTCATTTATTTTCTTATCATCATGCACATATTTTTTTTTAAGAAGCAAAATTAGATGACTTAGTGCTAGAAAAAGAAGAACAATTCTGCATACTCATTGCTATGATCTTAGTTTCATCCTTAAAGTTTAAACCAAGATCCTAAACTATAGTAATATCTTTCTTATATTTCTTCTTAAACTTGTTAAAAGGACTTAACTTAAGATTTAATTTCCAACACTTAGACTCGTCATGATTTTTCTTTCAATGATTGCAAAATGGTTTACCCTCTTCATTATGAACAGTAATAGTGGATTTTTATTTACCCTTTCCAAAACTTTGCCCTTTAGAATGCTTAACTTTAGATTGCTTACTTTTAACTTTAGGAAAATATTCTTTTGTCTATTTTCTTCTAACCTCTAAATGAATGGTTTTAACACATGCTTCATCTAAACTAGTGGTATTGAGAACAAGAATCATGTCTTTCAAGTAACGATGCAACCCACCTATATACTTAAGCAATGTTTATTATGTATAAAGAGTAATATTCAAAAGAAAAGCCTCTTTTCTAAATTCTTGTGTATAATCTTAAACACTTTGATATTTATTTTGTTTGAAATATTTCCAATCCATCATGGCTTATTACATATAGCCTAAAGGATAAAATTGCTTTTTAAGTGCATCGACAAATTCACTTCAAGTGGAAGTTGAGTTACTTGTATTAATATTTCTTTCCTTAAACATACACTCCCACTATATGAGAGTTGTGCCTCCCATTTGAAGAGTAGCTAGGTGAACTTTAGTCTCATCATCTACAATATTTTCAACCCTAAAATATACTTCAATTTGCTTTATCTAGTTATCCAAATTTTCTACATTAATCTCACCATTAAACATTCACAAATAAAACTTAATATCTATATTTAATGAAGGAAGAGATTCAATAGCTTTTTTATCTTTACCATCACATGAAGAGAAGGAAGGTTTCTCAAAAAATTTACCACCTCCATCATGATCCATCTTAATTCATTGTTCACCGTAAAGTTCCTTGACCACATCCTTCATTTCCAAGAAAGATTTATAGAAAGTTCATTTAGACTCAAAGTCATGTCCTATTTCTATAGTAAGTCTTGATCAAATCTATGGATCATATTTTTATAATTCTCCTTCACCCTACCTATATCTCAACCTTGTTAACATACACTAGCAATCCACATAGTTAAACATGAATTCCACTCAGATACTATAAATTTTATCTATAATCATAATCAAACAAGTGTTGTAGTAGCAAAAAACACACTTTTAAAGGACGAAAATCTTATTTTAATGATTTAATAAAAATCAACTTTTAAAATGATTACAAAATTATAATCATATTTTAAATATCCAAAATAGACTAAATTTAAGAGTGAATAAAGAGAGAAGAAATTGACAGAGAATACTGATCATGATTTGATAATAGAGTTCAACTTTTAAGCCTACATCTTTGGATCCACTCCAATGGGGGATTTCTCCTATTAAAAATATTGAAAAATATCTTTACAATTATTTTAAAATCATCTATACAAGCTTACTCTTATCTCATAAATATTCTCAAAATAAATTAATTTTATTTAGAAACTTAATATAATCTCCAAGCCTCAATGACTCCTTATAGCCTTAACTCCATGTCCAAAAATTGCCTTAAATTATACATTCGACCCCTTTATATAACACAAGTGGTGGAGCACTTATCTTTTTATGTAAATGGTCAAGGTTTGAATCCCTTCTTTTCATTTTCACTGGTCAAGTTAATCTATAATCCTACATTGGGAAGGTAAGTGCTATTTTCGTATTGAAATACATGGATTTTGTGGTAAGTTAAATGCCTTAAAAGGCATGTGACATGGTGGAATGTGGAGAATATGTGGTGTGTCTTGGTTATTTCATAGGTATTTCCATGAAGTGTGTAAGAACCATGAGAAATACATGGTATATATTAGAAACTTGGTTGGATGAAAAGTATGAGGACGGAAAGTATGTGGATGAAAAATGGGAAATGTTGATGTCTCATGGGATTAACAATTCATAAGGTTTATTTACAATATTAAAAAAATAATATAAAATTATATCATGATAATTAATTGGTGGCAAGCCACATGGTGGTTTGAGGACCCACCATGTGGTCCAATCTCCATGTGCCAATTGTCATCCATCTGGATGATCTATCTAAACCCCCCAAAAAATATTATTTTCCCATTTTTATCTTCAATTTATGATAACTTGTGCATATGAGCTCCCTTTTGTAATCTGTGAAATGCACCAGAAAGCTTTCGACAAGCTCTTCATCATGAAAATTATCAACCTGTGATTTGATGACTTATATTTTGGATAAAAATATAGATCCTATTGGATCACCCATGGAGTGTGGGCTTAATTTATTAAATTCTAAGGACTAACATTTATATGCTTCAAATATAATCAAGTTTATCACAAAATTGCTTTGTATCTTGAGAAGGGTTTTGAAGGTTCACATGTAGATATTTTGAAGAAGTGGTTCATAAATATTGTATACCCTAATCATGATTTGGTTCATAGTATGATTTTTACTTTAAAATCTATTTATATTGAGGTTTTACCATCTTCGGTTGTCCCTCAATAAGTTTAGGGTATCTCTTAGAAGGGTGAATTTTTAGTAGTAGCTCAAGATTTGGATGGTTTTTGGGCATGGCAGCTTTTTTCTTCCATTTTGGAATGAGAAGTGTCCAATAATAATCTTGGGGTAGTGTATTTAGATCAATCTTCTCCTATAGTTGATTGGTTTCAGTAGAGGGAAGTCTTAGAAGAGGTTAGTGATGGTTTTGATGAGGAAAAGAGGATTTGGATTGTAGAGAGGTTCTAACTTTAGCTCAACATCTATGTGGGTTGAAGACTCCAAACTATGGCAAGAAAGGGAAAAGAGGTAACAAAACATATGCAAAAATGTTGTAAATTGATGCTATGAATTTCATTGATGGTGCCACTTAGTGGAAAATGAAGTATTTTCTCTTTAGTAGGGGAAGGTGCACACTTGAAACCAGAGGTTAATTTTTCTTACTGTAAATTTGTGTTGTGTTTTGAATAATATCACTAATTGGTTTTTACATTTTTGGTTTGAGGTATGCTTAGCTTTTATTTGCTAGTATGGTATTTAGTTCTCTAGCCTTGGATATTTTCTTAATTTCTTGGTGGTTCTTAGGTAGTAGTGCTCAAAATTGGTATTTGTTGTTTTTTTTATTGGAGACTAGGCTTCCTAATGTGCCCTAGAACAAGTTAAAGTTTGAGGTAAAAGATGAAATCTATGAAAAAACAATTGAGAAAATTACAAACAATTGCATCATATAATGAGAGTTTTAAGTGTCACAAAATAAATAATGTAAAAATTATTTTCAATATTTTGTTAAAAAAATATAAATAACTTTTAATCATAAAATTTACCATTCTAATGTGTCTGTAATGTGAAAAATTAAGAGATAGACTGGTCATGCTACCACTTTCATAAAAGGAGTGACTAGAAAAAACTCACAAGAAGAGTTTCTAGAGTTGAAATTATCGAAAGGGGATGTTTACTAAGTATAAAGAAAATAAAATTGACCTTTTATTTGATTATTTGTTTCTAAAAGAGGTTAGGTCTAGTTTTGAACTCTTGACCTTGATTTTATGAGAGTCTTACAAAATTATATTAACAACCCCATCACAACACTAATTGAAACTATATTTTCACAATATTTTATTTAAAGGATGTTTTATTTATTTATTTAAATAAATAATAAATAATAATTATGTGTATGTAAATAAAATTTACTTAATTTTCATTTTTTGGATTAAAAACCTTATTTAAAATTGAGGCCCTCTTTGATTTCTTGCTTGTTTTTTATTTTTATTTTTTAATTTATAAAACTTAATAAATACTTTTAAAATAACTATTATTCTTAAAATGGAACACAATTGCACAAGTATGTAAAATGGAGGAGAGAAACGGTTTTAAAGAGGTCACCAGAGAGCCTAAAAATGGTCAAACAATTGAACTACCAAGTTTTACTAATCAATCAATAATTCAATCTTGATTTGAGAACATTAAGAAATAATATATGCACATAGTGATATATGTAGATCTAGAAATGTGAATTGATAGAAAAAGACATAGAGAACATTGCATATAGGTGGGAAAACCTCACAGAGGTGAATACCCATATTAATATTATTAATTTGAGAAATTAATAACCCATTACATCAATATTACCTCTCCTCACTTCTTCTCATTTCTCTTAACAAGAACTTTGATTTTGTTTGAATAAGATTTGAATGAAATATTTTTGTATTGGAATACTCAAAGGTGGTCTATCCTAAATTTTACCCATAAAATCTCTTTATATGGGAGGTGAACCATTGTAACCAATGAGCTCAACCTCCCACCAAATCCATGATGTTAATTTTTATAATAATTTGTTTTATTATTTATTAACATGAGTATTAATTCATGTATTATAAATACTATAACATAATAACATTATACTACATAATTTTATTTTAGTGGAGCTTGTATATCACTTAACCATTAATTGTTCCAATAATATATCTATCCATAACTACATATCATGCTCAATAGGCCTCATTGGTGGTAACCCCTTGGTCTCATGGAAAACCTCATTGAACTACTAAACCAAATCTAACATGCACTTCTCTCTAATATTAAAAATTATATTCTAGATACTAAAACTAACTATTTATAGAATCTCAGTCTCATAATTTGACAAATATCAATCAAGTTTATACCCTTTAGTTCTAGACCTCCCTATTGTTGAATAGATCACATTCTCCATCTCATTGTGCCTAAATTCATATCTCGTAGTCAAATCCATATCATTTTGATGACCCATGTCTTTTACAATGCATAAAATATTAAAACCTAATAAACATCATCCACTATTAGTTTCATATTAATACCTATTTTCTAGCCTTTAAGACACTACCAACCATAGAGGGACACTACTATTGATGCTAGTGTCTAGATACTATTCTAGTGTCCATTTGCCAAAATCAATACAAATTGAATTTTTTCAAAACTTTTGGGTCATCTTATTTGTATTATTTAACCCTACCATGATATATTATCAAAAGGTTTGGTATAAATATAATTATAATCCTTATCATTTCTCATCTATCAAATACCAAGAAAACATCTACTAAAGATAAATAAATCAAATGATTAACAAGGATAGTATACCCTATTCATCATTATTTTCATATCAACTATAGGATCAGTCATATTATAGCCATTAAGTATTCATCAAGTATCCCATAATCGATATTTTTTAAGTTACAAGTTATATAAATGCATGCATCATCATATAGTATATTTCACCCATGTGCATAACATTTCCCACACATATGAGATACCTACATAATCTTATGTCCCTCCAGAGAGTATTGTCTATGTGGGTACCACCCATTGATAGATGGGTCTTTGGGGTCAAATCAACACCATGATCCCACTAACTCATTTTTATCAAAAGGTTTGATCAATTAGTAAAGAGTGATGCCCCATATCTTAGATCTGATTACATCATTAAAAAGATGACAAAAAATGAAAATATTGAAATTAGTCAAATATAAATCCAATCATTACTTTTTAACGGACACCTATGTCACAACCAAATACTAGCATCAATGATAGTGTCTATATTTGATGGTTGTGTCTACAATATAGAACTATAATTTCTAGTATATGATGACAAATATAAAAGATTTATCTTGCATACTATACACTTGTTTCCAATTTAGATCTACTAGTGCACAATAAAACTAAGTATTATTTATCTTTAGTATTACAATTAATTTAATATCTTTTAAACTTAGTACTTCTTATATTTAGCACATCTAAATATTATAAATTAAAATATTAATTTATTTTTCTTTATAATTAATTGGCATGTTATAGATTAGTTTATCATCCTTATTCTTTAACTATTTATATATTCTTAACCCTATATCCATATTCATAAGTTTAGGGTTAAACAACCACAATAAGTCTTATTTGAAACCACTTATTTATATTTAATATCTTTCAAAATAAGTAAATAAAACTTCATTTAATAATAATTTTAACTTGAGAGACACTTACCAAATATATTTTATAATCACATTTTTAGGAGGAAATGATGTATCTATTTCCATCCTCCACTAAATGGTATTGGTTGGCTCTCTTCATGAATGAATAATTGTGGATATACAAGTAAGGGATGCCAAACACTACATCACATACATCAAGAGGAATCATGTCCACTATAACTTCACCAATGAAATGTATATTATTACAAAACTCAATTCTACACTAATTTGTCACCTTGTTTTCTATAATTTTATTCACCCAATCTAAACAATATGGGCTTGGATGATTGAAATTATATATTTTCAATTTTTATAATAACACATTTATTATAAAAATTTCTTATTCACAAGTATGAAAAAGAGCATCAATTTTTATTTTCTTCATCTAAGTTTTAATATGAAAAATTAGAAATTTCATTTTATTTTTCACTACTACTACCTAAAAATACCTCTCTATTGATAGAGTTGAAAAACCAAGTGTCGTTCACATTAGATTTATAACCAATGTTCTCTCCTTCAAGATAGGGCATAACCTTCTTCTTATTTTTGAGTGAATTTAATTTAGAGTATAGCTTTCAACATTAATCCCCATAATGAATTTTAAAATCAAAATTCTCAAAATTCCTTTAAGTATATTTTTTTATAAAAAAGGTGTAGTATTAATCTTCCCTTTCCCCTTCTACTTAGTGCCACCTTGTTACTTGGAATTTCTTTGATAGGTTTATGGAGTTGTCTTCTTGTCCATATCTAATTAGTGAGCTTGAGATCAAGCCTCATCTACATATTTAATCTTGGACAAGAGGATGGGTCTTATCAAATGGATATGGATTCCATAACAATACTTCATCAAGATGTCATAGTTCACTATGTCATTCCCCATTTTTACATCTTTCTTATGGAACTCAATTGTGTACTCTTAAGGACTTTGGCCTTTCTTTTTCCTAAGATATTTTCAATACATGAAACTCTCTTCCTCATAAATTTTTTAAAAAACAAATTCTTGATTAATATATAAAAATAATCCCACTTAGTTATAGGAGGAAGATTCTTAACAACCAACATATAGGCATAAGTCTCAAACCAAGTTAAATAATTCTTGGTTAATTTTAACCTATCAAAATAAATTTGATGGCTCTCACTAATTTAGTACAAATTGAAACATACCTCAAATTGAGATTACTAATTATATATCTTCTCCACATTCTCATCTCCATCATATGACTAAATATCTATATTTTCCTTGAATGGAGGTGGGTATGGGTTGGCATAGGGTTGAGATTCCACTTTATAGTACTCTAGAACATCCTCATTATTTTCACTTAGCACATTTTTAGAGCACCAAACTTATCCATGAGAATACCCTTGATGGACTCCAATTAGTCAAGATTTCTCATAGAAATTTAAATGTTAGCCACTCCTTAAATATTTTAAAATAAATATTTTATTATGTGTGAATATTATTGACCAACATGGGCCACACATCTAATCATTTCTTACACTTCCTTGTGGAAATGTCTTCTTTCAAGGGAACTATGAGACTTTTACCAATAGCACTACTTGATCTAGTGACATGAATAAATTATAATGTAGTCAAAAGGACACAAAATACTAATTACAAAATAGTTATGATACCAATATTATCCATTAACTAGTTCGTCATTCCACTCTAGGCATCACTTACATGGATCTTATACTCTTAAGTCAACAAGAGATTGAATAATCTATTATTCTATACTATTTTTCTTGTAAAAATAGAGGTATGAGGTGATACAAATGAAAGGTCATAATGTTTAACCTAGGAATGAATAATATAATATAAATTACACATAATAATAACATGAAAATTATCCTATTGAAACATAGTGTGGTTTAGGTAATTACACTCCCCTTTCCACTATGTGATCAAAAAATTTAAAATTTACTACCAAAACATGGACTTAATGGATAGGTATTTCATTCCTCATTATTCAAAGATTATACATAGTATTTATTTGCACATTTTTGACACTTTTGAAGACAAACCAACATGAAAAAAATCACTAAACAACTAATAAAAATTGAATAGAACATGAAAAAAGATTCAAATGTGTTACCTTACAATGTGAATCTAATTTTAAAATTATTATATGCCCTTTTCCTTTCACGGGCTATATAATTTTTCCTTGTCCCTTAGTAATCCACTAAGAAGCTCAAAGAAACTGAAAATGATAAGAAGAAACATTTTAAATCATTCATCTTCAATATTTTTGTATAGTGGAGAAATTGTTAGTTAATACAAACAAGTGGGTACAAAAATGGTAGGATGGTAATGGGTGATTTCAATTATTTTACTTGAAAACCCTAGTGGTTATGCAACCATTTGATTTCTTACATAAATTCCACTTGCATATAGAAGTGAGTTCCCTATTTGTAGCAAACCCCTTAATTTCAATAATATAAAAATGCTAACTTCATCATTATGAAGTTGTATAAATCACACCCACATTGACTCTACCAATATAATGTATAAAATATTTTTTTTACATGAAATGGATTACAAGAGTGTCTTAAAATAATTATTAAATAAAATTGGGTATGGTAGCAAACACGTTGTATACATGACTATTACATTAGGATCCAATTTTGGATCAAGATTGCTAGAATCATGATCAACATGCAATACGTAATGTATATTAGATAATTACTTTTAAAAGTGTCTAATTACATATAATATAATTTTTTTAATAATATATCATTCTACTTTGTAAACTCTATAAAGGCTAACTACTTGACAAACCAATTTAGAGTCTTCATATACCTTTTAGTCTAAAACATCCATTGAGTGTTGACAACACATACAATTCATCAACTGAATATACTTATAGATGAACCTATAAGTCAAAAAATAAATATGGAAATTCCTTTTAAAAAATAGAAATAATTTATACAATCTCAATTATCATTGCCTTTATCTCAAATGTGTAGATATCTTTTGTAAAAAACCATCTTAATAATTTTTAGAGTCTTAGAATGGAAATTATGAGATCATGTGGAAGCACATCCTCTATCATTAAACCAAGACGAAATAAATTTTGTCACTTTAAAAAAAATTATTATAAAAAAGAAAAAATAATTAAAATGGATTAACATACATACATATCTATTATCAATCAATGTTTTAGCTTAGATGTAGGTTATTAAGGGGTTTTATGAAAACCCATCCTATTTAAGGAATCATATATGAAAACTAGCATATAATTTACCTTATAATTAAAGTGACACACAGAAATATAAGTTAATAACTACCTATCATATAGTGAGTAAGATACTCTTAATTTTTACAACCTAATTTTAGGTTCTAAAATAAATCATTAACATTAGTAATGTGTAGACAAATTTCAATACTCTTAAGTTCAAAACAAATCAATATTTTCAAATTGTATTCTAGAAAGTAAACAAATATTATTCACAAATCATATATCTATTTTGATAACTAAAACATTTCTTCAAAAAATAAACCAATTTTTTCATAATCTTAGCATTATCTCAAAATTATGAAACTCAGTGCCTTTTTAAATTTTAAATGTTATCAAGTTAAATAGGATAATTTAATTATAACTCCCATGAGGTACACATATTTTAAATTATTTCATAACCATAAATCAAATAAATCCATTTCAAAACATCATTAGCTAGTAGGATGAAATCTACTTTCAAGCATATATTCATTTATTAATAAAAATAACATTTTCTCAAATTTGATATAAAATTATGAAAAAATATTGAAATAAACTTCATATATATACATATATATATATATATATATATATATATATATATATATATATATAATCAAAATATAAATACCATTTAGGACAATAATTAATTATCTTCTATCTATACCTCCTTAAATGTTGTCTTTATAGAAACATAAAGAGAAAGAAAATCTCAAAGAGATTTTACTAACTAAAAAATATCTTAACTTAATGAATAATTAAATCAAAGAAAAGTTTCTTACTAGACTTTATATCTATCCAACCTTTTCAAATAACAAAAAATTATGTCTTTTTATAACCAAACTTTTTAAATTCTCTTGCATCTCCACTAATCCAACATGACACTTGGTTACTTGGGCCACTGATTTCTAGCAACTACAAATCCTAGGATCCTCTTGTCAATGAATTTTCAATCAATGAACTACAACATCTTTGATAACACGTATGTATTTAATATACATCTAGTAACCAAAATATAATAAGTCATTGATTTTCTTCCATAAGGCCCATTTTTATCACTAAGATTGAATTTTTAGTGTGTCATATCAATGCATGTGCATGTTATACTTTTGTATGTTTATAAATGACATAACCTCATATATGGTAATATTAGACTCATTAACAACTAGTGAGTTAATATTTGTATGCATTTAGCATATTGTATACCATTTCCTTGAACATTTCATGTGTTATCTATGCTTCAACTCCATTCCATAGATCAAATATTAGAAACAAAGAAAATGTCTATAGGTTTTTAACTATAAAGCAATGAAAAGCCTTAATGATTTCTTAAGTATTTTCTATCAATTATTCTAAACTATCTACAAAATAATTCAAATATATTAAAACCATCTATTACTCAAATTTAATGAATTATATTGAATTATTTTGAGTCTGATATATATTTATAATTTCAATCATCTTCCTCACTTCCAACAATATATAGTTTTCTCCTTTCACTTTATTTTACAATGTTATGACCTTAGATAGATATTTATGCAAGTTTAAATATACTAAAAATAATTCATTCAAAGTGAGATATATACCATAAAAGAGTTTCTATATTGATATTTTTATAGCTATCAAATCCCTTGACCCCACTTTTACATGCCTCAATTCTTCATCTAAATCAATAATCTTTTTCTTCTACAACTCAGAATCATTTATTACCATGTCAACATCCACATCATTGAAGATGTTAAACTTGGAAAGGGTTTTTATCTTATTTATTTTGTTCAAATTCACCAAAACATTTTTTGATTGTTCAAAATTTATAATCCTCCTCTCTTTCTTTTTCTCCTAATGAATACTTTTATTTTCTTATTTTTATATTTGAGCCAAATTTTAGATCCTCTATTATAGACATGTATGATACTAAGGTCTAATGAAACCTTTCTCAATATTTTGTGCATTAAGTATATTCCCAATTACCTTTTTAGGGATAATGGATGATGTTATTATATCTAGGGATGAATCTAATGAAATAAGAAAAACATTATGATTTTAAATAAATAGATTGGAAAAAACACATGAAAGTAGGCTAATTAAATCAATTTTATTATGTAGAGAAACTTTGGTTGAAATAATAGGTATAGAATTATTATTAAATAAATAAGGGGTGTTGACAAAATCATCCACATCAATGACTTCATTTGCTATACCTTGTGACAATAGAGATCAAAATAATACCCATAGTTAAATCATCAAAAACTAACACAGAGGCTTAAGAAACTTGAGGAAGACCAAAGTGCTTATGTTTTACTTGTCTATACTCTAAACTTAGCCATTTCTACCCTATTTTTAAATTCAAAGGTTGAATTCATTTAAAATTATTTAAATTTCAATTACTCAATTTTCATTAATTTTGTATCATGGATAGATTTAACAACCTTAACCAAATTTATTATGTCCTCTTGGTTATAAAAAATACATGCATAAAAACATCATACTCTAGATGGAGATGGTGTTTGTATCTGATGTTATCTTTGTGTCAAATTGAATCCAAATAATGCTCTTATATTTTAAGTGGATCTCAAGGCCAATAATCAACTTCATTGAAATCATAAATGGTTATATCCTCTCATCATATCCTCTAGACATATTAAAATTATGAAACTTTTCTCCACCCACATATCATAGGCAACATGTGTATCATAGCTTGGTTTTTATAGTTCAAAAGTATGGAGATCCCTATGGACAATTGGTAAGATATTTTGATAATATCCAAATGGTATGGTACATACCTAGTAAATTATAGATTATATAACACCTCAGTCTTATACACTTAGAAAATTTAGACATTGGTTTTTCCTCTTAGTTCTCGACCTTTCTTGCTTTAACAAGTCTCACATATTCTCCATCTTATGCCCCTTGGCATATATCTTAGTTTGAAAATTATTAAATTGATAAACTAGGCCTTATATCTTGCCCAAAATTATTAAAATGTGCATATATTTCACTCTTGAAAGTTATGAGACTATACCCACTTTGATTCTCCCTTGACACTAACATCTAAGATAGACACTAGTGTTGATGTTAGTGTCCTGGCCCAACACAAGTGTCTACTGCCTTAAAGTCATATATTCTTCAAATGAAATATATCCCAATGGTCAACCTAAGTGATTTAATGTGAGATACTTATATAAAGGGATTGATATAAATAAAATATCTACCCTCATTCATTCCTCACCTACAAATTACCTAACAAGATAGGAACAATACCAAATATTCTTACAAAAGAGCATTCGATTGAATAAAGCTTTCTTGTTTACATAGCAGTCATATGTACAAAAAATATACAAGTCTAAAGTATTAAAAGTTAAGACTAAGGGACCTATTTTCAAATTTATAATATAGGTCACTATTATACTTAATTTTCACAATATTCATTGATTCACACACAAGCCAAAACATAGGGGATAACTACATCAGTCTAAGGCCCTATTAAAAGAATTGGCTATGTAGGAAGTGATAACTAATATAAGGATATTTGGTTTTATATCAACACTTTATTCCCACTAAACCATTTTTATTTAAGGTTATAATGAAGATGAAAAACTAGGGTTTTGAAAATTTATGAGGAATAATAGTCCATGATGTAGATATAAAAGTACTAGGGTAAAGGCAAAGATAAACCCAAAATCATCTAGGTGGTTACATCCCATTTCAATATTTATTCCATACATGACACGTGTGTCAAACCTAGATGGTAGTATTGATGAAACATTTTGAGGGTAATGTTAGTATATAGAGTTTCAAAAGTGTTAGATCTAGAATCCGATGACTATTCTAGAATCTCCTTCTATACTACTTTATACCTATTCCAAATCCAACACTATGTTAGCACCATAACCACCTAAGTATATTAAATATTTATCATTTATAATCATATCTTAATTTTATTGTATATATTTAGCCTCTGCATAGCATAATAAATTCAATGTATGCTTATATATGAGATTAGTACCCAATTGAACTATTGAAGATCTGATTATTACCCTTGTGCATTATCATTTTTATATTCTTAGGCTTATTATACTGCTAAGGTAGGATAAACTAATATCAAATTTAGGGTTAAATTTTTTGTGAACCCATCTTCTATTTATTGAATAAAAACCCTAGTTTTCATATTAGGGTTCTCTCCTTCTTTAATAGTTTATTTCATATTTCTATATGAAATGACAATTTTTTTTTCTTGAGCATCACTTTATTCAATGTACAAGTAGATTTTATGAACATAATTCACTATGCATGATTTAGATTTTTATAATGCACCCATAACCCATAAACAAAGTTATGCATCTATGATTTCATTGATACACCATTTCTAATATTCAAGGAATCAAAACATACAACATTGCATTTAAAATCCAAGATTAATAATGCAAAAGAGTTATTTCACATAATTTAGGTATTAATTGTAATGGGATAATCCAATACAAATTATGCTCAAATAATTATTTAGGAATGTATAATCTTCCAAAGATCTCCTTTCTCATTAAACTTCATACATATAAGAGTATGCAATGGTACTATCCTATATAGATATTTATACTAAGATCTCATAATTTAAGGACTATTGTACCATGTTTAATCATGTATCCATGCCTTAATCAATTTAATAAAATAAAACTTAAAATTTATACATACATGGGACCATTTGAGATTATGATACCAACTTTTCAAATCCTTCTTATGATAAACATGCATGGTTGCAATATCTCACAACTTACAAGAAATAGTTAAATATGTAACTGATTCTTTTAAAATTTTATGGTTGTCAATCACTTCATTCAAGAATGCATAGATTAGTAATCATACATTCCTTTATAATTATAGTGGAATGATTCAAGCTTGAAACTGTATTAACAACATTCCTCTTAAAATTAAGAATTATTTATGAGGCATAACACATTCTTAAAAAATTCATGCAATAACATAACACTATATCTACCTCATAGGGATACTTGCCAACACCAAAGACAATGTAGTTATCAACAATAACCACTTGTTACATCCATATTAAATTAATAAAAATTCTTAATACAGCCAAACAAATAATGGAATCAACAGATTACATAACTTAGAAATTAATTTCTAACACTCTAAAAATTCTTGCATTCAGCTAATAACCAGCTTAAATTTAGTTTAACTTGGTTGTAACTTACTAGATTTTGTTTAATCATTTCAATATTTAATAACCTTTTAAATTACAAGTGAATGATATAGCATCAAAAATAAAAAATAATAACTTTCAAAATCATGGTGTAGGAAGAGCATTAAATTACTGTAGGATATCTTTGTTTTAAATTAAAAAAATATAGTCTATTAAAACTCATTTTTTTCTCTTAATACTTAATAAAAAAATACTTTAGATATGTGTTTCAAATTTTAAATCAAGGATAATAAAATACCAAAATCATTTCTGATATCACTCTATAGTTTATGAGTAATAACTACATCAAATTCAAGTTTATACAAAAATACAACATACCTTTTTACATTGCAAGAAGTTGCTACAAGAATAATACATGAAAAGATTAAATTTTAAACATACTAAAACAAAGCATTTAGTCATTGAAACTAAGTAAGACTATTGCTAAACACATCATGGAACTTTAAAATAAAATATTAGCCACCAAATGATCTACACATTACCTTGACCCATCTTATGAGCCCTCTAATTGGTGGCCCTCACCACCCCAACTATCAGTTGAGTGGTTGAGTCAAGAATTCAAGCTTTGGGAAAAGGTGTGAGAAAAATATTTTAGACACTAATGAAAAATTTATAGTAGTTACACAAAATTATCAAATAAATAAACCATAACATCATGCAATAACAATGCCAATAATAATACACCAAAAATGTTATAAGTGACACTTGCATAATGGCATGTCATATCTATCAAGCATCTAACATAGGATGAATGATCTAGGTCTAAAATTTTATTTTTTTTAACAAAAATAAAGCAATAGACCATTTATGTTTTGACTCAATCAAGCAAAATGAAAGAGGTAAAATAAGAGAAAATAACTCCTTTGTAATAGTGCCTCTAAATCCATCAAAATCCAAGCAAAATAAACCAAAATAAAAATAGGAAATCTTGGATAAGGTGCCATATTTTCACAAGCTACCATTTAATACCATTAGGGTCAAATAAAATATCAATGGTAAAAATACAATAGCTTTAAAATAATTACTACAAAAAAGAGGCATCCATTTGGCCATTAAATAATTATAACACAAAAAAAAAACACCCATCATGCCATTTTAAGGCAACACTTTCCATCCAAGAATAAAATAGAAATAATAATCAAGGTTTTAATATTTTATCCCTAAAATCATTTCAATAATAAATCTAATTTTTTTTTAACCCTATACATTAGGTAAAATTTAAACGCACATCTAGGTATGAAAAATCAATCCAACCCCATATAGCCATAAAAAGATAAGACCTTGAAATAAATAATAATGCATCACTTAATTGGCATAGATATTCCCTATGAAGAAGAAAAATAAACTTCTCCTTGATTACCTTTCACAAAATGAAACTCATTCCCAACTTCATCTCATTTCTTCCATGGCCAACTCCATTTTTTCCCTTCTATATAGGCACAAGTTTTTCCTAAGAAATTAAAGCCTATCGGGATGAATTTCTAGCCTACATTACTCTCCATGGCCACCATTTTCCTTCTCAATTTTATCTAATAGCCAACACAAAGAAAATGACTTTTTTTCCAAGTAAAACAATCAATTACTTTTTGGGTGAAGAGTTAACCCCTAAAGCGATCATTTTTCCTTCATGATTAAACGTTTTAATTTATATTTCTGATTTTTCTTCTTTTTATTTATTTATAAATAGATATAATTTATATTTATTTTAAATATAATGCATGTCTAAAATTTCACAACCCCTTTATGGTCATCATGGCCTAACACAAATTTTATTTAATACATAATATTAAGCACATATTACTTCTTACCCACAGAGTTATTAAATCATGGTCATCATGGAGTCTCAATCCATTATAATGCTTGAAATTAACCAAGATAAGAAAACTTAGATTAAGAAAACTTAGATTAAATAATTTTAATTATAATATGATCCATGGTGGGCAACAAGTTAATAGACTCAAAAAGATAATTAATGTATTTGAGCCCCTTTACCAACCAAATAAAAAAATGATAACTGAGAAAAAAAATAGCTTATTACTAAGCCAAAATACACTAGACACCAAACAAGGAAAATAATAAAAACTAAAAGTGGACACAACCATAATTATGTGAAATAAAAGGACAAAAATATCAATCAAGATTAAATGAATAAACAAGATAAAAAAAGAGACATAAGGCATGTTGCAACTACTCAAAGACTAGATGGCTCATTACTATTATATTTATTATCTAGTGATGTTGTTATCCAATTGCTCAATACCTCCACTATTATTAACCCAACTACCGAAATCCACCACCAATCTGGCTCATGTACTTGTGAGCCCTGTAACCACCAAAACATGACATCAATAATATCCGATCCACATGAAAGAAAAAACATATATAAATGTAAATCAAAATTTTATAATCATCAAAAAATAATACTAAATTGATGATTTCATTAATATGCAATATCAAAGTATATTACTATAAGATCAAAATATGTTGCTACACGATTATTGTTGCAGGATAAAAGTATGTCACTGAAGGATAACAATATGTTGCTATAAGATAATAATATATTGGTGTAAGATAATAGTATGTTGCTTTAAGATAACAGTATGTCACCAAAGGATAAAACTATGTTACTACAGGATCATAATATGTTACTATAGGATAAAAATATGTTGTTGGAGGATAACATCAATCATCATCTATATGTAATAATTATATCATCAATACTCAAAAATGTGCTAATACATATAACAATATCTATCAAAAAGGATTAAAATATTAGGTCATGACATCCTCCTCCTCTTAATGAGGATATTTTTTGGCAAAAAATCAAAATATTCTTGGATAGTGTTGTTTAAACAACTACATATCTTCTCATGTAGAATTTATTTCACTCAGCGTGTCCCTTTGTGTTAGGACTTTTTGATTCTCTCTCTTCCTTTTTAAGATTTTAATCAACCATATATTAATTTTAATAGTATACCACTTTACAAAAGGTATAATTAAGTGTAAATATGAATCCTTCAAACAAGAGATTCATTAGTTCATGCTTCTTTAAATAAAGATTCATAAATTTCTATAACCAATGGAGAAAGGATCAAATCAAAGTAACCAATAACAATTATACTACAACTTTTTTGAAAATTTAAACCTCATTTGAGAAAAGGTCATGTTTTAGGGCACTCATACATACTTAAAATTTTGTATTCTCTCATAGAATTTTAGCATGATTCCAAAAATCAAAATCAGAATTTTGAAACTAAAATTGTTTCATGTTAGAATTCTCATCATAAAATGGACATAATGTCTAAGAAATTAATAATTTCATAGTTGAAATTAAAATATATTGAATATTTATACTCAATTACCAACCTGTAATTTATAATACCAACTGATTTATCACAAAAATAGCTAAATCTGAGGTAATTTACACAAACATTAGTTGTCCCAATCATAACTTTATAATATTCACCATAAATTATAAACCATCATAGTAATCATACTTATTATGTGGTCCTTCCACTACTTTAGATTATTCTTAATGCATAATTTCTTTTCATTCATCTTAGAATGAAATTAATAATCATCCAATCATGTTGGTATGGTTACCAAAATTTACATCAATCATGGGTTAGTGTAGCATCCTACACCAACCATACTAAATATTAATTTTCAACATGTTATCCATTGATTTTGTGAGCTCACATTATGGTTACAAGGATTCCACTCCTACCATAATTTTATAAATACTTTTTAGAACCACCCAATAATTTCACAATTGCTTGATCAAGATTTTATATTGCCCCTTTTGAGCATAGGCATACATGTCAGTCATATGTTAAAGAAGATAATAATATCCTTTTCAAGAATATTCTCTCATAAAAAAATCCTTTTCATAACATATCATTCTTGCACTTACAATCCAACATGTACCTACATTTTAGCAAGTACAACCTTGCTATTATGCATAAGAATCCAACTTATAGGACCAATTAGTGATTCAAAATGTTACATCAAGGAATTTCACACATAGGTTACTTTTAAAAAAACATTCAAGAGGTGGGTAAGGTAACACTTAATCCATAAGGTGACCATTATGCATGAAGATATTATGGTCATCTTGTGACACACATGGTGCACACACTCAAATGAATCAGGTGGTTACCTCATGCAAAGGAGAAAAGTGAGTTTTTAGTCTATGAGAGACTCCACTTCCTAACTCATACTCAATGTAAACCAATGTGGATATAATGTTTTTTTACCCTCAACCTGACATTTGTATCAATGCTTATCACTAGAGTAGCAACGTAGGATTATACCACATAATAACACATTATACCCTAGCATATTTAATTAATAGATGTTGTTTTTGAAAGAAAAAAGTTACATCATAAAGTAGTTCATGATCACATTGCTTCATATAAAGAGTTAAAAACATAAGGTCACACTAATTCTATGGCATATAAGTGAAATAATGTTTGATAACATAAACAAACCACAAAGTTACATGGTATAACATAATGACATATAACATAGGGCTTTACATAACACATAACAATTTTACATGCAATGAAGAAACCACATGGAATAAGATACACATGTTTATTTAGTTTTTTTGATAATTTATGCCAAGGGTGTTCTCACATCACAACACATAAACACACTTACAAGTGAGGCACAAGGGTTGATGAATTTCATCAGATCACCCAATGTCTAAATGCCATCCAAATGACACCAAATATCAATCATAAGTACTACATAATAAGTCTAAATTACATCCAACTAATACCAAATATCCGTCATAAGTACCACATTATCAGTCTAGGGATCCCAAATTTACCATCACCTTACTTTAAGGGGGTATTCCAATAAGGCCTAAAATCTATATCCATGAGTCTCAAAAGTTACCAACAAGGTTTATGCCTCATGAATGAGATGGATCACATAATTTAAAATAATAAAAGATCCCCAAAAATATCTAACTTGCCCAAGAATATTGGTCACATTCAGCCCCCCCTACTTGGCCCTCCTGGCTTAAGTCACACCCTCAATCCTCCCAAGGTTTTCATACTTCGAGTATCATATGAGGGCTCATATAAAAAAACTATCATTAGACACTAGGCATTTATCCTTTTATTCCAATTACAAACTTTTATCACTAGTTGGCCAATTGAATTTCCCAAATAAGTGAATGGTTGACTAACATTGATTATCATACATAGTGTGGCCTTGGGAAGGGTGGAATTAGTCAAGGCTCAAGGTGAAGGTTATTATCATGGAAATTAAAAGATTCCATAATCATTAATTTCAGCTGAAATTCATAAATTCCAGCACCTCAATATCATAAAACATAGTACTTATTCACTTTCAGTTCACATGATAGTTGTAATTAGCCAACCATAATAGTAGTTCAAGTAGAAAAACCTTCTCAGTCTTTCTTACAAGTCCACCATTTTGGACCTAATAGTGATACCCAAGAATAAATAATAATGTTATTTATTAAAAATATTTACATAGTTATAACTAGTCACTTATAGTGACACATAAAGGTAAGCAAAACATACAACTACTTACCATAGCTGGAAAAAATAGCCACATAAAATCAATAAGTAATTGTTATTTTGGAACAAATTTTCTTTTAATTTAACAAAGATACATAATCAAGAACAAAAATATCTTATTTTATAATCATTGATGGAAATTTTAGCACTACCTCATAAGGCTCTATTAACATTTTTCTACATTTGGTGTTTTATTATACCACCTTTCAAGGGTAGATTTACCTTGGAATAGATTTGCTCAACCATGAGCATCTTATACATGTTGAGCTATCTCATTCAACTAAATGTCATTCACCATCAAAGTGCTATATCATCTTAATAATTCAGCATTTGAGCATATATCACATCAAAGTATTTAATTGATATGAATAAAATATCATAAAATTCTACCCATAACGGTCATTAATTATGATGAGAGCACCAATTCTCAACATTTTTATTATTTTTAGGATGTTTAAATAAATCCATCATTTATGATATCAACCAAATATCAAGATTCAATTAGAAAAACCTTTTTGATTTAGATTATAAATTCATTACCTTGGACAAAATAATGCTTCGTAAGCATTAGTCATAAAACAAAACTCTTTCTTAGCCTATACTTGTGCCACATAAGTCATAATAATGATATGGAATACCATTAAAATCTCACTTATCTTGTTGAACCTTAGTTTATATTTTATTCTTTTGTTAACTAAAAATATTATATTCAGAAACAAAGGTATCAATTTAAGACAACCTTGATTTAGAAATCAATTTATTAGTTCAAGATAGATATAATTATTAGGCTAAGAATCACAATAAGCCAACTTCATCAAGTTTCCAATTAATTCCTTAAGATAATAATAAGCTTACTAATTTTATTTAATGCTTTACTTATTAAGAGATTAAAGGCAACCACATAAATCACATAAGGGTTATGAAATAACTCCAGCTATAACTTAGACCAATATAGAACTTAAGAGAGTAATTCTTAAATTAACAAACCACTAGAAAATGAGTAAATATTCAACAACTTATCAAGTGATATTGATAATTAAAAACTCAATTCAAAGCCCTCTTCCAAATCTTATTATTATTTTGGATTAATGCATATCTAATGGAATGGTAATGGTAGTCAATAACCATTCAAGTCTATCAACCCAAAAAGCTCAAATCAGTCCCCGACCAATAAAGATTTTAAAAATAGATGATTTATTAAAGTAAATCAAGTATACTCTCTCCACAACTAGCCTCCTAGACATAATTCATCCCTTAACCCTTCAAATACTTAATGTCCCAAAAAAATCCCAATAATTATCAAATAATTGCTTTAAATTCCAACAATGGTCTTTTATCACCTTCACTCATATTGATCCATCCATATAGGTAAATTAGTAGTCAAGTGAGACCCATATCAATGCAACCCAAAATTAGAAAAAGGGGACTTCAACCAAGGATATGAAGATGAACATAATTTTTTTAGGGAATCATTAAGAGCCCACAGGGTTACAAGATTACCTACATAAATGTTATCGATTTTTACATGCACACTCACATGTGCATATACATTCCATAATATAGAAACTTTCAACACTTTAGGATTGCATAAATATAGTACTAATCAACTCGTCTAAGAGGTTAAGTGACTTTATAAGGATCACACATGGCCTTATCAAGCATATAAAACATGTATTAGTCTATACAAGGCATATAAATCCATCCTTGGTTTATTATGCACTCTAGCATACAAGGTTTCAATTCAGTCTTAGAAAGACAATAAAGATATACAAGTGACATTCATCCACCATAAGTAATACACATATAAGTCAACAAAATGAATCTTCATAACGATATGTACATCTACACTAGATGTATTTATATCCACCCAAAGTACATTACACAACATAGTCCTTTTTTCAAGAGTATGCATAATCATATAAAATCTCAACAAGACTTTCAGGCACATGTTAAAATAAGTATAATGCATCAAAACATAACAAAAACCTTTAATCACGAGCTCTGATACTAGGTTAAATGACCCAAAATAAAAAAATGAGCGTCACTTTATTTAGAGTGTAAGCAGAGTTTATGAGCATAGTTCACTATGAACAATTGAAATTTATATAATGTACCCACAACCCATAACTAGAGTTATTCATTTACAATTTCATTCATACACCATTTCAAATATTCAAGAAAGCAAAACATACAACATTGCACTTAAAATCCAAGACTCATAATGTAAAATAATCATTGCACATAATTCAGGTCTTAACCATAATTGGATCAACCAAGACAAAGCATGTCTACATCATTATATAGGAATTTATAAGCTTATAAGGATGTACTTTCTCATTAAACCTCATACATATAAGAAATATGAAATGATATTATCTTATATGGATCTTTATACCAATATCTCATAGTTTAAGGATCATTGCACCATATTTAATCATATACACATGCCTTAATCAATTTAAAGAAATCAGAATTGTAAGTTATACATGCATGACACCAATTCAAATTTCAATACCAACTTTTCAAATCTTTCTTAGTATAAACATGCATGTCTATAATATCAAGTCCTTTATCACAACTTACAATAAATAGTTAAATTGTTTTTTTTAAATTTCATGGATATCAAACACTTGATTCAAGCATTCATAGATTTAGAATCATACATTCCTTTTTATTTATAGTGGAATGAGTCAAGCTTTCTACTATATTAACAACATTCCTCTTAAAATTAAGAATCATTTATTATGCATAATTCATGCTAAAAAAAATCATATAGTAACATAATATTGTATCTACCCTGTAGGGCCACTTGCCAAAACTAAAGCCAATGTAGTTATCAATAATAACCACTTATTATATCCATATAAACTCAATAAAAAATCTTAATATAGCCATATAAATAATGCAATCAACAGTTTACATAGCTCAAAAATTAATTTTTAACACTTTAGAAATTCATGCATTCTGCTAATAACTAGCTCAAGTTCAGTTTAGCTTGGTTGTAGATTATTATATTTTATTTAACCATTTAAATACTTAATAAAATTTTACATTACAAGTGAATTCTATAGGATAAACAATCAAAAATAATAACTCTCAAAATCATGTTACAAGAAGAGCATTAAATTGTTGTAGGATATCTTTGTTTTAAATAACAAAATACAATCATATTGAAACTCAATTTTCTCTCTTAATACTTAAAAAAATACTTCAGATATACATTTCAAAGGTTAAATCAAGGAAAATAAAACATAGAAATCATTTTTGATATCACTTTACAATTTATGAGTAGTAACTACATCAAATTTAGGTTTATATAAAAAATATAGCATACTCTTTTACATTGCAAGAAGTAGCTACAAGAATAATAGATGGAAAGAACAAATTTTAAACATGCTACAACAATGCATTTAATCACTAAAATTTAGTAACACTACCACAAAACACATCATTAAAATTTATAATGAAATAGTAGCCACCAAATGATCTACATACCACTCCATCCATCTTATGAGCCCTCCAATTAGTGGCTCTCACCACCCCAACCATCAGTTGGGTGGTGGAGTTAGGCATTTGAGCTTCGGGAAAAGGTGTTAGAAAGATATTTTAGCCATCAATGTGTAATTTACAATAGTCACACAATATTATCAAATATATGAACCATAACATCATGTAGCAATAGTGCTAGTAGTAATACATAATTTTTTTGACAAGTGACACTTGCATAATGGCATGCCAGATCTATCAAGCATCCAACATAGGATGAATCGTCTAGATCTACAAATTATTTTAACCAAGATCAAGTAATAACCCATTCATGTTTTGACTCAAGCAAAAAAAATGAAAGAGGTAAAATAAGAGAAAACAACTCCTTTGCACCAATGACTCTAGATTCATCAAAATCCAAGAAAAATAAGCCAAAATAAAAAAGGGCAAGCTTGGCTAAGGTGCCATATTTTCATAAGCTACCATTCAAGACCAACAAGGTAAAATAAAATAGCAATGGTAAAAATACAATAGTTGAAAAATAATTACAACAAAAAAGATGCATCATTTGGGTCATTAAATAATTAGAACACAAAAAAGAAAACACCTAGCACATAATTTTTAAGTAACACTTTCCAGGCAGGAATAAAATAGAAATAAAAACTAGGGTTTTAATATATTATCCCCAAAAGCATTTCAATAATAAATCTGATTTATTTTGTACCTTGTACATCATGTAAAATTTTAACTCACATCTAGGTATAAAAAATTAATCCAACCCCATACATCCACAAAAAGATAAAACTCCAGCAATAAATAATAATGCATCACTTACTTGGTATAGATCTTCCCTATGAAGAAGAAAAATAAACTTTTCCTTGATTACCCTTCACAAAATGAAACTCGTGCCCATTTCCATCCCATTTCTTCCATGGCCAACTTCATTTTTCTCCTTTTTTCCCATGCATAATTTTTTCCCAAGCCATTAAAGCTTGTTGGGATGAATTTTTAGCCAATATTGCTCTCAATGGCTAACATTTTCCCTCTAGAGTTTCTCTAAAAACCAACACAATAAAAATGACTTTTTTTTTCTAAGTAAAACAATTGATTACCTTTTGGATGAAGAGTCAACCCCTAATAAGCCATCATTTTTCCATAATGATTAAAAATTTTAATTTATATGTTTTCTTTTCTTTCTTTTTATTTATTTATTAAAAGATATATTTTATTATTATTTTATTTTTATTTTAACTATAGTGCATGTCATAAATTCCACAACCCCTTTATGGTTATCATGTCCTAACACAAATTTTATTTGATAAATAACATTAAGCATATGTTACTTCTTACCCATGGAGTTATTAAATCAAGGCCATCATGGAGTCTCACTCCATTATAATGCATGAAATTAACCTTCTTGAGGCCTCTTAGAGATAGAATAAAGACAAAAAGACTTAGATTAAATAATTTTAATTATAATATGATCCACAATGGGCAACAAGTTAATAGACACGAAAAGATAATTAAAGTATTTGAGCCCCTTTAGTGGCTACAGTAAAGAAAATGATAACTAAGATAAAAAGGTAGCTTATCACTAACCCAACACACAAAAGACACCAAACAAAGAAAATAATAAAAACTAAAAGTGGACACAACCATAATCAAGTGAATTAAAAAGATGAAAATATCAATCAAGATTAAATGAATAAATAAGACAAAAAGAGAGACATAAGGCATGTTGTAACTGCTCAAGTACTAGATGGCTCATTACTGTTATATTTCTTATCTAGTGTTGGTGTTGCCATTTTTACCCCAACTGCCAAAATCTACTTCCAATCTAGCTCATTTACTTGTGAGCCCTACAACAACCAAAAATTGGCATCAACAGTATATATATATACATATAAATCTAGATTATATAATCATCATAATATAAGACTATATTAATGGCATCATTAATATGAAAGATCAAAATATATTGCTACATGATTATTGCTACAAGATAAAAGTATGTCACTCTAGGATAATATTATGTTGTAGTATAATAGTATGTCACTATAGGATAATAGTACGTCACTGTAAGATCAAAATATGTTACTACAAGATAAACATATGTTGTTGCAGTATAACATTAATCAACATTTGTATGTAAGCATCATATGACCAACTCTCAAAAATATTCTAATACATATAACAATATCTATAAAAAAGGAGTCAAATAGTAGGTCATGACACTATATTATATTTTTAAATCTGATTTCTCTCTTACTTATATGGGCATGGCTTAGGAATTCTTAGTTACATGTTTTATTTGGCCCTAACAGTTGTGTGCTTCATGATTGTCTTAAACATTACAAATTTTATGGAATCAATAGCAGAATGTTATGAATGGAAGCTCTATTATGATCATTAATTTAATCCACTTGATGATCAATTTATTTCATGTTAAGACCTAGAAGAACACCAAAAACATGATAAAACATCTTTTGATTTCAACTATGAATATGAAAAAATAATGATGGAAATACAAATATAAATAACCAATGTAGTGATTATGATATTTCTATGTTTGGGTATGACTATGATGACTTCCCTCTTGGTTATTACACTATTCTTATTCATTTGTTTTATGAAGATGAAAAGTTACCAAATACATAAACTAGTAGCATTCATAATGTTCAAAATCAAAATATTTCATGCATACCTTATTTAGTTACTTCACAAAGTGAGTGTGCTTCAATCCATTCCAGTAATGAAAAATTTGAAAATGTTGCATGTTTCCCCCCTATCTCTCATGATGAACATGTTTATGAAATCAAGTGTGTACATTTTTTACAAGTAATATCAATGCTGAAAATTATTTTCCCTATTTGGATGATTCAAATGCAAATAGACAAATTTATCCTTCCCCTCTAGTTGGTGATGAGAAAAACGTATGTCCTATGTTTCCCATTACTTAAAAAACATGCATTGTTTGGGGACACAAATAAAATCCCAATTGTATTTCATGTATCATTTTCAAATATCAAGTCATGCTAGATAAGGAAAATCAAAACTAGCATTGCATCTTCTCTCCCTTACTTACAAAGTAAAATTTAAAGTGAACATTGAATTATTCCCTCTCACAAGGTTTCCAATGGAATATAGAATTTTTATTTTCTTCCCTCCTTTTCACTTTCTAATACAAAATACCAAATTATTACAAATGCAATTTTTTCCTCTACTCCTATCCAATGTCAACAAATTTCAAATGGCATAACACCTTGTAATTAAAATAGTACCAACCTTCATGTTATCCAACATGATATACTCACCTATTTAACCACTTAAAACCCTTTAAAAAATGAAATAAAACCATGTGATGAACCTCCCCTTGATACTTGAAAATATTCAATTACACATATGTTCCATGTGCATGATAATTTACATCCACTAGAAAAAACTTCAACCTCTTCTTATGATATGTTATCTATAATGATTAAAAGGGAAGATTTGAAAAAATAATTTAAAACTCTTAAACTACAAATTTATTCTCATGAGGCTATTCTTGAGGAGAATACATTAATAGAGTAACCTATTTCTAGGAATGTATTTGATCATCTTTATCCTTCAAACTTTATATTCCTAAGTTCTACTCCTTTGATGGTGAAGGGGATCTTGTTATTAATTTAAAATAATATATATATTCCTTTGAACATTGGGCCCAAAATGGAATCTTTATCTTAAAGGATTTTCATTATAGCTTAACCCAATTGGATCTTGAATGGTTTTATAGTCTTCCAAATGGTTCACTTTCAACTTTAAAAAACCTTGAAGATGTTTTTATATTGTATTTTCATCATTATAACTTGCCTAAGTTACCATTGGAACATTTTAAAGCATTGATACAAATACAAATTGATCCTATATAATACCTTATTATATGATTTAAGGATGTTTTAAATTACTTAACTTACACACCCTTAGATTTGGAAATACAATTTATATTTAGTATAGGTCTTTTTCCTCCTCTTAGAGAAAGAGCATTGCATAATCCCTTTGATTCATTAAAGACCCTACATTATTATGTGCACAAATATGCATGCATTCTAATGAATACTCAATTCAACTTGCCTATCTATTCACCAAAAATAACACATGATAAGATTAATTATTTAAAGAAAAATAAAATAAATCAAAAAACGTATATAGAACCAATAGTACATGTCAAATAATAAATGATAAAGGTGTTGAACAAAGGAAATGAGCATTATTACATAGTATCTCACATAGTTAGACCATATGCCTATACTAAATAGAAGCCTCTTATGTTTAATTGGTACTAAAATAGATCAAATGATATATTATGAATTTTTTTGGATAATTTAATGAAAACACACCATCCTAACTCACATTATCCACCAAACTGATCTTATAAGGCAAATGGACAACATTTTTGCACTTACCATTATATTAATAGACATAGAGATAATGACTATTTTTATCTTGAGTAAAATATTACATACTTATCTAATCAAGGAATTATTGAATATTGAAAAGACATATATATACCTATTCCAAATACTTCTCTAGAGGCCTATCTAAGAGGGTTAAACCATCTGATGTTGCTCCTTGTGAGCAACACATAGTCTATCAGCCTTCATAAAAAATGGCCACTATTATAAGTCCTTATCTTATTGTAATCTCTCCAAGTATTGATCTCTCTCACACCAATCCTACTGAGGAACTATTATTTCATGATGCCCTTCATAAAGATACAAAGGGATAAGGTGAATCTACACATAAGATATGGACAAGTAAACATATACATACAAATTCATAGGGTATTTTTATAGGTGCTTCAGAGGTGGTTATAGAATAAAAATTAGTAATCCAATACCACATGATTATTATATTCAATATTTCTTATTTCAATCCTAAATTCATTTCATATAGTGATTACTTCATAACCACTAAAATTATAATTTTCATTAAATTGAAATATTTTATAATACGAACCATATTCAAACATCCATAATACATAAGCATTTTTCTACTATTATTCTTTAAAATAAACCATAAATCACATCAATATGAGTCCCACAAGCCCCTACTACTCATATTATCCCTTATTGACCATAGAGTCCTATTATACATACATAGAGAATCACCAATACTATTGTGACAAATATTAAACCTATATGTGATCCTCAATAGTGTCACAATATTATTACATTGAGTTCACAATGGGGTAGTATATATTACCATCCATTTTATGGAATCATAGGATGATATTTCCTCTTCAAACATTCTACAAATACCAAAAAAATAAAAAAAACTTTCAAAAACCCAAAAAACAATTGTCATGTACATGTTCTATTATCTCTTTTTCATCTATGTGTTAGTTCCATGTTGATGGATGGCATATGTAATTACTTATACATATACACATGTGTGACAATTATATTTGATTGTGATGTATATATAGATATATGATTTATAATTATTTTAGATGTTAGGACTTCCCTCTACTCATGTCATGAATCCATTGGGGGCATCTACTAATTTGATCTGGATACACATAGGTTATATGATTTGAAGTTCACCCTACACAATCATTTTTTATCTTACATATGTACTTACACATGCCTTTATCTATGATTATATATTAAAAATGGTACTTGATATGTCACACACTTGACATTTTTTTCCTAACACATTAGATCCATAAGCTACTATGACATGTTTATGTTGGTTGCTTATTTTTTTTTCACTTCCTTGAGTTTCTTGTCTTTCTATTATCTTTCTTGTTTGATCATTTGAATATGCTCCTTGACTTTTGGCCCCCATACCTCTATATTATTGATCTAATAGTTGCATATGCCATTGTCTATTGTATGGACATTTGAATATGTCATCATTACTTTTGTAGATATTTGATTAAGTAACTTCCCTTAGATTGTGTGGAATTTAAACATGCCCCTTATTTATTGTCTCCTTAGACCTACCTAGACATGTTCCTTCTATATGCTACATGGTTACATTCATCAACTATATAGTTGTCGTATCCTTTTGCGGTGAGGTAACTACCAACTCCTATATTTCCCTCACTTAAAAATGGGGGGGGGGGGGAGAATATTAGTGGGGGAATGTAATAGAGGAATGTTAACCACACTTGGAATAATTTTCAGATTTAGTGGGGGCATGATTTGGAAGCATGTTATCAACACTAATTCAGTATTTGGTACTTATATCAATTTTAAGATTCAATGGTGACATGTGATATGGGAGCGCATTTAACATATTTAAAATTTTAAAATTTATCATGGGCATGTCATATGGGAATGGATTCTAGACATTCACATTTTTATATCCAACGGGGGCATCTCATCTAGGCATGGCTTACACACATCCATAGTTTTTACAATCAGTAAGGGTTTTGGAAGAATGATTTCCACATCTATTCATTATTTAGCATTTCTATATTATAATGGGGACATGTTTTGGAAACATGTTCTCCACATTGGTAATTATATCAATTTTCAAATTTATCCATATATAGTTATGGCATTCTTTAGAAGCATGTTCTCCACACATACATAGTTTACCCAAATTGGCTAAAGCACATAATTATAGGATTTAGATTCATGGTTGTAGTTTATTATATACATTGGTACCATTATTATCCATTGTTTTAGTGTGATACATATCTAAGGTGAATATGTTATAAAATGTGCACCTAATATTAAAAAATCCAAATTAGTTTCAAATTTTATAACATCCTTAGGGACTGTCAGCACCCACCAGTTGGATTTTTATGAACTATATTGAGCCAATATACTATAATAGTTGGTTCACATTTTAGTATGGTTGATTTGATCAAATAACTCAATATTTATAATATTTTAGGTTAGAATTAATAGTATCATCTAACCTCACCAATTTGATAATGTTGTTGATTTGGTTCACTCACACTTACCAGGTATAAATATCACTGGCTTTCACGGTTGAGCTAATATCAACTCCCATGTGGAAACTCACTTTTGATCCAAAGTTGGGGGTATATTCCATATAATATCTCTCTATCTCCTTGGATATATGCACTTTCAATATTTATCTATATTTATCCTATTCTCAATTTTAAATCCTTATAATGATACATAATTTTCAAATTAATTTATCAATAGGTAAGGCTATTATATCAATACATAGGTGTACTCATAAACCTTTCTCTTTAAATTTTAATTTGACATTGCATGAACTGATTATATACTACAATATGTTATTGGTTATAGATCAATCACCAATAAAACATTAAATTTGGGAACATGTAAAGATAAGGTCTGTTATACACCTAGGTACACACTCCTTTCCTTTAAACTATCAATTTCATTAGTATAATAAATGGGGGTGGAGGGGTAAATGTAGATGATATTTATGGATTATATATAACCTCCATCTTCTACACTTAGTAATCTTAGACCTTGGTTGTTCCTCTCAATTATATACCTTTACCACTTATACAAGCCTCACATCTATTCCATCTCATGTCCCTTGGCCTATCTCTTAGTATAACCAATTTTATGTTGATTACCTATGGATTTTTTCTTACCTTGAATGCTATAAATGTACTTATCTTCCACTATTATAAATTTTAATATTGTACCTACTTTATTGATGCTTAGACACTAACATTTGGGGTAGATGTTAGTATCGACATTAGTGTCATGAACTAACACAAGTGTTTAGTGCCCCAAAGTCATCTTTTTTTTAAATGAAATGTATCCCAATGGTTAGCCTAAGTGATATAATGTGAGTTAATTTTACAAAGGGATTAACATATATACAAGATCAACCCTCATTTATTCTTAACCTAAAAATACCTAGTAACAAGGGAATAATATAAAGTACTATTACCAAAGAGCATTCAATTGAACAAATATTCCCTACTTTTATACTGGTCATAGATACAACACATCTATATATCTAAAGTACTAAAGGATTAGTCCAAGATATTGATTTGCCAAGTTATGAGATAGGTTACTATTTTACTTTATTTACAAAATAATGCATGATTTACACACAAGTAAACATATAGGGGAGAACTACATTAGTCTGAGGTCTTCTTCAGAGTATTATTTATGTAGTTAATATTCATTGACAGCTCAAGGTATTTTGGGTTAGCTAAACACTATTTTCAAACTAACCCATTTCCCTAAGGTCATAATAAATAGGGGTTTTTAAATTCATGGGGAGTGATAGTCCATGACCCAGATCTAAATGCACCATAGCAAGGGAAAAGATAAACCCAAAAGCATCTAGGTGATCACATCCCCTTTCAATACATATTTTGATAATAAACTTGCATCGAAACCAAATAGTAATGTTGATTTAACCATCCTAGGCTGATGTTAGTGTCTAGAGCTCCAAAAACATTAGATCCATAATTTGATGACTATTAATTAATATCTTTCTAGATTAATTTATTCCTATTCCACATCTAACACTGTACTAACATCAAAACCAACTAAGTATATTACTTATTTTTCATTTCTATGTAGAGGTTAGTTGTACTATCTATATTTAACCTATACTCAACATAATAAATTTAGTGTATGCTTATATCTAAATTTAGCACTGAATTGGCCTACTATAGATTTGATTATAACCTTGGTGAATTATCATTTCTATATTATTAACCCTATTATACTACCAAGTTAAAATAACCTCATATCAAATTTATGGTTAAATATAAATACATGTAGTGGATGTAAGACTTTAAAAAAATTTATTATAGTGTAGTGTTAGCAGTAAAACAAAATTCCATGCTTTCATTCATTCAACATGTTATACAATGGGGGTACCCATGTAACATCAATTGATATGTCTAATCTTTTCAAAAAATTCTATTGAGTAGAACTATATCCTCAAGAACATGTACCTTGAAAATCCTTATATAAAAATATGTCTTTTATTTTCCTCTAGGAATTGGGGTTTCCATTTAATTTTCTTCAATACCTCATGAACTAGATTTTTTTGTTGATTTGTAATTATTTTTTTTTAATATATTCATTATGGTTTGGGTAGTCTTAAAATTTGTTTGATGGAAATCTAGTGATATCAACAAAAAATATCCCTTTTGGGAAATACATTTTACCATCCTTAATGTTACAATAGTGACACATATCTCTGATTAGCTCCTTGCAAGGAAAAAATCCTCATTTTATGGCCACCCTATACAAGTACGTACTTCTGAAATTCCACATCTATTCTCATTCATAACTCAAGTCTTTAATATTCTTAAAATTATTAAATAATAAGTAAAACTCAATGTAATTACCTCCATATCATTCATGTATTTGAAACAAAAATTGCATCTATCAATTCTTTCTTAAATACAAAAGAGACTTTGATAGATTCCATTATCAAAAAAAAGTTCATAATAGACAATAAAATGTTAAAAATGTATTAACATCAATAATGTATCCTTTCAAGAATTACTCAATATTTAAAACCAGAGTGCTAGATTTGATTCTTATTACCTCTCAATATTTGAAATAGTTATATCATGGATTTTATTTATTAGTTACATTATATTTCTCTAGATTAAAATAATCCATTTACCATAATAATAAATGACTTGTCATAAATCACTAGGGAATTAAAAACAAATTTGAAAAAAGGGAGGGCGGGATTTAATATAATGGAACATAAAATATATCATGAAAAATCCTTCCCAAGGAGTAATGATGTTAAATAAAATCTTTTGTGATGATCCATTTGTGCTTTAGGTGCACAAGATGATGATGTGTGTCTTCAATACATGAAGCACCCATAGTTTTATCCCATAGTCATGACATTATGAGGTTACACTGGGAAATTATGATATAAGAAGGATCCACATGTCTCTTTCCCATTTCATAGAGGAAAGGAAGGAAACATATGGGGAACACAAATGATCAACCAAGGTGTAGGATGCGAGAACAACAAAGACATGATTAAGGTAAATATAAAATACAATAAATTTGATAACTTAATAAAGTAAACCTTAAGATCATAATTTATGTATATAAATTAGAATCATATATATTCTATAAACCTCCCTTTTTTGTTAAATCAATTCAATCAAAGGATACATTAGGGTTGAAAATATAAATAAAACCATTATAATGTGTGTCTATGTGTGTGTGTGTATGCGTGTGTGTGTGTACGTGCATGCGTGTGTGTGTGTGTGTTTGTATACATACATACATACATACATACATACAAACATATATATATATATATATATATATATATATGTATATGTGTATATGTATGTATGTATGTATATATGTGTATATGTATGTATGTATGTATGTATGTATGTATGTATGTGTATATGCATGTATGTATGTATGTGTATATGTATATATATATATATATATATATATATATATATATATATATATATATATATATATATATACATATACACATACATACATACATGCATATACACATACATACATACATACATATACACATATACATACACAAATATATATATATATATATGCATATATATGTATGTATACATACATACATACATACATACATGTGTGTGTGTGTGTGTGTGTGTGTGTGTGTGTGTGTGTGTGTGTGTGTGTGTGTGTGTGTGTGTGTGTGTGCATGTGTGCATACATGATCAAAATGTCTATTTGAAAGATATGGTTTGATTTTACATTTTCAAATATTAGTTAAATTTTATTACTTTATTGGCTCATAACTAGTGGCCCTAGGTTCTTTACAATAATTGAAGAGTCAATGGGAAAAATGATCCTAAGTATTTATTTAATTAAGAATTTCTAGTTTCATACAAAATATAAAACTAATCATAATAAATAAATAAAAATTAATACTATGTAGGGGTTACTAGTTATTACACTATTCCTTTAAATGGTTTTATCTGAATGATAAATCTTTCAGATCTTAACATCTAAATTTGGATAAAAATTAAGTTCCCATTTTAGCTTAGTTTGTATGTATAAGTATGGTATTTAATTAGCATGCATCTATTTAATTTATAATATAGACATATTACCTATTTGTCTGGTTATTTATCTACTATCAACTAGGCATTTATAGCCCTGATGGAGCTACCTCTTATTCAATCTAAGCATTTATCTATTATTGGTGAGTTTCGCTAGCTTAGATAGGATTACCCAAATCCCCTTTTATTTTTATTTCAAATCAATTAAGACTCTGGTATGTTTTGAATCACTTTGTAAAACTTAGACTACATCTTTGATTTAAATTTCATTTTATTAATTGGATCATTTAATTTGATTATCATTTTTGTTTTGTATATAATGATTTAGAGGAACATGTGACCATTTTTAACATTTTAATTAAATCAAACTTATTGTATTTTATATATATTGATCAAATCTCGATCAAGTATTCCACTTTGACTCCAAATTCAAAATTTACATAAGAATATTTACTAAAGTGGATTTCTCTATGTTGTTTAGTATTATATGATAGATGTTTTACTAGGTTCATATTAATGAATATGTGTAAATGAAATCCATATATTTAAAGGAAACTTAGAACACATATTATCATTAAAAAAATTTGCAAATATATATATATATATATATATATATATATATATATATATATATATATATATATATAAATGGAAACACACCAAACTAAAATGAAATAGGGACCAAAGCAAAAGAAAATAGAAAAGAAAGAAATAAAAAATTAAAAAACTTACTTGGTCAAATTAGATGTGTTTGGCTAAAACGTTATGAAAATAGTGATTTAGGTGCCTCCTATTTACTATAAATGCTAAATTTATCCCCTCCAAAGTCTTGAACTAGAAATTATTATCTCCCAAAATTTATGATATTTGGTATGGTCCCAACCATTAGAGTTGTAATTTATAAGGTTATCCCTTATTTTTAAGGTATTCATCCCACATTAATATTAGGTATGAAATTATAAAAGCCTTATTGATGGATCTCTTATCAAACTATATTTTAATTAATCCCTCCTAAAATTATGGATTTTTTTCTCCCTTGTAATTTTTGAATTTATAATACAATTCAATATTTCTTAGACTATCTTTGATTCCACTTCATATTGTTGAATGAATATATTTTTAGAGACAAATAGGTTGAAAATAAATATTGGTTTCTTTCCATACATGAGCATATAGGGAGATGTATTTGTGGAATTTTCCAGCCTTATCTTGTCTACCCATATGACATATTTAAACAAAGTGTGGCATTCTCTAGTATTCTTTCTTATAGTTTTCTTGACCACATCTATTAACTTATGTTTAGTGAACTCCACTACCATAGTCCCTTTTAGATAGTATTTATTTTCAACAATTTTTTGTGGTTTCCATCCCATTCAAAAAACTATGTGGATATAAAACACATTCCATTATGGCATACTAATGAAAGAGGAACACCAAAGCATTTGATAGTGTTTTATTATAAAACATTATCATCTCATTTTTAGTATTTTATTTCACTACTTTGGCATATTTCCATGTACTACAATAATATGTGATGGTGAAAAAAAAACTTATGTCTAAATTATGAAATCAACTTGATAATTCGCATAAAGTATAGACCCCACCGTGTAAATGGTTATTCACTAATAGTAATTTTATATGCATTTCATGGTTTTTGGCATCTGACTAATATTTGGCATACATGACATGTTTTAACATGTATGTGAGAATACTTGAAAATAATGGGCCACTATTATCATGCTCTAAGTATATTATATGTGATGGTATCTCCTAAGGAGTGACCACCTCCTAAGCTTTCATACAATTGTTGCATGAAAAAATATGCTTTCTATTTATTCAAGCACCCAATCACCTTAGATCAATCCTTCATAGTTTATCCTACATCATATTCCATTGTAAATTTAATAATGTGTTGATTTAAATATCAAATATATTTACTAAGTTTAATTGGGGTCGTCAAGAATGTCCCTTGAAGGATATAATATATTTTATTTGTGTACCATTTAATATTTAGTTCAAGTTGAATGGTAAATATTATTTCATAATGATTAATATTTAGTAGTTAACATTTATTATTTTGGTTTATTAACAAATCTACCTTGTGCAATCCATTAACAAATTATTTTACATCAAATTAATTTTTATTTATTTATTTCAAAGTCAAAATATTTAATGATGGACACCCATTTTCCTTCCTTATTTACCAAATCTATTTGATTCAAAGATTCATTAATCATGGGGTTATTAATTTTGGCATGAATGTGGTTATTCAAAATGTATGTCCTACATTTATTTCCCAAATACACCAAGGGATAAGCTTATTTTTTAATAGGATAATACATAAATTATATAACCTTTATATGGGATATCACTAATTAAATTGGTTATTCATCTTATATGATATTATTCTATGTTATAACAACAACAATTGAAATCAAAGTAATATAAGTTGTAATTTAGATCATAGTTTGGGCTATTCAACATAGGTACTGAATTATTTTCCATTAGTTTATTAAAATATTGATTTTATTCCTTCATCCAATCTATCTTTTTATCTTGTTTTATAATCAAATTCAAATGTGTCACAATTGATGCAAGTCTTAGGATGTATCATCTCAACAAAATTATTGTAGTAATAAAATATCAACTCCTTTTTGTTATCAGGAAATGGTATATCATAAATTTCCTTAACTCTTTCTAGGTCAATTAAAATACCATATTTAGTATTATTTCCTTATACAATATCATTTTTTTAAATTTAAATAAATTATATACATTGTACATCTCTCAAATTCCTCACAAATATGCTTAAGATGTTTTTTCCCATTCTTAGAAAAAGAGTAATATCATCCATGTAATTGATTATACACTTACCCACTATCCCTTTAAAGGTGACATCCATTATTTCTTGAAAAGTGGCATATACATTACTAAGACCAAAATACATTCTCTCATATAAAAAATTACCCACATAATGGTGAAGGCTACTTTATATCTATCATGTTAATCTACTAAAACTTGGGTAAAGCAATAAAATATATCTAGAAGGGAAATTATTTTTTATCTATTCACTAATTTTTTATCTTCATCTAGATAAAGAAAGGTATAATTTTAGTTTTTTATTTTTTTTTAAAAAGTTGTGGTTGATAATAAGGAAAAAAATCATATTAAAATCACCAACACATAACTTCCATGTCTAGATGTCTAATGTATGTTCAACTTTTGAACCATTTATCTTAATTTCAGCTTGGTTGTCTTTGTACATAAAACTAAGAAGTAGTATCCGGTATTTAAACATAAATATACATATTGAGAGTACCCATTATTCCCAAAGATTCTTATTAGTATCCTCTATGTGATTTTAAGCTACATTCAAAAAATAATCAGAGTGTGTGGGTTTCCCCAAACACCATCATGTATCACACTGGTGGGTATAATTTGTTGTAAATAGATTTATTATGGAGATTTTCCTGAAAACAAGTAGTAATAAATCTATGATACTTCATAAAAATCATAAATAATTTTTAATGATGCACTTGTAGACTTTATGCATCACATGTTAGTTGGAAAAATCAGAAATTATCTATTTCAAGTTCTTCATAGGATGCCAATATCAAATTATTGAGGTAAAAACTATATAACAATGAAACTACTATGCTTTCATAAATTAATAAATATTAAATCAAAATAATAAATAAATAAATTTACTAATATAAAATAAATTAATTAATAACATATATAGTATAAATAAATGAATTGAAAGTTACCATATAGTTGATCTCGTTGCCAAAGTGTTTACTAATGTGGTAGAAAGAATCAATAAACTATCCATATATTTGGTCAAACAAAACCCTTGGTGAGGATATGTAAATTAATTATTCAAATGGGTCCTTGAATAATATGTATGATAATGTCTTACAAATTGGATAAGATTCCTAACAAGCATTTTTCTACACAAATTTATATCACTAGAAACCAAATAACAATGATATAATTTAGTAAGATTTGGCATTAAATACAAGCATGCTTAATGAAAAATCTAAAATATTTTTCTAAGGTGTGTAAATATTAAATATCATGTCTAACTCAAGTTAGTATACATACAAACATGTTAATGATGTTGAATCATTGCTTTTATGGAGGCTTCAACTAGATGTTTTATTTCAAAAAGAGTAACAAAGCAAGTAATTAATATTGGTTAATGTAATAATAGATCGAGTCTATGTTAAAGTATTCCCAAGAAATCATTAATGTGGAAAGAAGTGATGCAATGTAATATCATCCCTAGATAGGATCCGAAGCTTCTATAGTTAGGTTGATCTATCTAAAAAGACAAGAATATGTTTGGATAAAATGATACAAACAAATAATTTATCATGTAAAATATTTGCACATAGATAAATATGAATATGTCTCATTAGCATAGTCTTTGGTTAATAATTATAATACTTTGAATAATATATTGTTAATTTTCCTTTATGTCTATACAAAGTGTTTGTTTTGGATTTTATGAAGGGTTAAGAGGGTAGGCACAACACTAAATTAAAAATCTTGTTTTTGTTTTAAATTAATAATGTTATCTATTCTACATCTCATGTATGCATTTAGTTGTGACACCTAAATCTTCATTCTAGTTTTGGTAATACTTTATCTAATTTTTCAAAAATGTTTATAAAAACATTTTATATCAAGCTAAAGTAGTGGTTGCAAATAATCTAGAATAGTGGTTGTAGGTAAGCTATAGTAGTGGTTGTAGGCGACATACCATAATGGTTATAGGTAAGTTGTGCTTAGAATATTAAATAAATGATTAATTGGTATCTCTTATAAATGGGGTTCAATATAGAGTACAAAGAAATATTATCGGTATTCCCATGAATCCATTTAAACATATAGACACAACTGTACTTTAATTTATTTAAAACATCAATTTATAAAGGCTCAGTTATTTACGAACATGAATTCTTAGTTGTAAAACCTTACTTATGAATGGAAGAGGGTGAATATTATCTCATCATTGGTAATAAAATATTTATTATAGTTTTAAATATTCCCTCAACCCTGTTTGTTTATTGTTATTAATGTGAAGTCTTTGTGATACAATCCTTGAATGAGGATGAAACATTATTGATTTTATTTTGTATGTGTGTGTGTAATCATATAAAATGTAAAATTGGATGACTTAGGCATGGATAATAACACCTAACCTATAGGTCTTATTTATTTCTCACTCAACCTTTCTTGGCTAGACTTTCACTGATTCCCAGTCACCTATAGCTTCTCAGACTTAGCTTTGTGAGACCTAGGCAATACTCTCAGACCTAGATCCATCCTCCTAGGTCTCATACTCTTAGGAAAATAGCACCCAACTTGCACAGGAGTGCCAAAATTCAAGGGTGTTCTATTTCCATTGTTGTTTTCCAAGTTCACTATAGCCACAAATGGTCAAATATTCTCAATTCCTTATCTTTTCCCCTGTTAGCCTAATACAAGTTCATCTAATCCACGATCATCAATTTCACTATAAAAAGACATTCAATGTCCATTTAGAAGGGTTGGAACTCATTAAAAAGAAATAAGAAATAACATAAGCAAGTACACTCAAGAACTCTTCTCTATTCTCTACATACAACTTTCTAAAACCAATTCAAGCCTATTCAAGCACTCATACCAATCTTTAGTCATTTAAAGGACATTCCAGTTTCACATTGTAGTTACATACATGACATAATTTGCACAAAGCACTTCAAATGGGAGAACTACATTAGATTGATCCCTCTTGAATGTATTGGTATGAAGGCAGCATGCCCACACATGGGGTGTGAAGTGAATCCCATGTATCCTTTACACACTAACCCCTTCTCTCTTTCCAAAGTTTGATACTCAAGTTTAAGTACCAAGAGTTATTAAGGGTTTTTAAGATTGAATCAGACATACAATGAGCTCTGCATAGAATGAGGCTTTGATATTTCACTGTTAGGGTTTTATAGGCTTCCTAAACAAAACCCAAAAAAGCTAGACCACCAAGACAACAATGCTAGAAGTGGAAAATAGTGACAAAAAGTGGACTACAATGCCAAGTAACAGGGTGTCTTGAGTTTGGTGCTCCTATCCAATCCAAAAATAGAGTTTTGGTTCATGTTTATGATAGTCTACCATCCCTAAATAATAATTTCAAGATCCTTTCTCATCCATTTCAGCTTAGAATAAGCTAAGTTTGATTTCTTTACACTTCTAAATATTTTTGGAAAAGGTAAAATACATATATGATTACAAGAATTAGTAGGATAATTAAGACACATTAATTATTGATTTAAATTTATTCAGATCTTTATTTGCTTAGGAATTAAACACCTTATTTCCTAAATTAATAAAAAAAATTTGGTGAAGCTGACTTACTTCAAATTGTTGCACAAAACCCTATAAACCCTAACGTTAATTATTTTTTATTTTCTATAATTTTTTCTTGATTTTTATTGAATCTAAAAATTAATAAACTACAAATTAATTTATATATTTTCAATAAATTCACTCAAACCCTAGTTTGTACATAATATGTCCTATTTGCATGTAAACACATTCAAAACACTAGGAAAAATATACTTTTAATTTTATAAATATTCTGAGATTTTTCCTCAATTTTTCAAAGTTAAAACTACAAATTTTTTATAATTTTTTCAAATTACTGCACTAATTTTGGAAAAATTCATTCAAAACCCTAGTTGCATCAAATACATTCTCAGTTACTTTTCAGTACTGTTTGCATAATTTTTTGAAAATTTTATTGCATATCTAATTCAAAAAAATCAATTTCAAATTCAAAAGTTCATAGTATTTTGTAAATAATATTTTATAAATATCCCTAGTGGTATATGCTAGCTCATTTTTTTCTTTTTGAGGTATCACCTTACATGTTTTGGAGTTCCTCCTTATGCCTTTTCCCTCATGACAAAGTGCAAGACTTATTGGTAATCCTCTTGAGTTTACCCAAATTCCTATAACTTAACCATATACCATGGACAAATAACTAATTTAGGTTCTAATCATAGATTCTACACATCTAGATTACACCAATTTCAATAAGGATAATTTCAACAAAGAGAAATATAAAAATAATAATGATGATGTACACACTGATGTTCATGCTCTACCACATTGATCTACTAATCCACTTTTGCCCATTATCAATAATGAAGTATACTCAACAAAGATTTGGTTTTAGAAAATTTTATAAAATAACTTAAAGAATAGCCTAAAGATCATACAGTAATTCTACAATCTATCATGGAAATAAAAGAGGCTAAGCAAGTTGAGTTTTTTAGTCTTTCAGAGCATCCAGTTGTAAATGACACTATGGGGGAAACTATGTCTTAACCACTCCCTATAATAGCCCTATGACACTAACTCTAGCTATTACATCCCTAACTCCTGATGTAGTAGCCCTTGTGCAAGAGATAATATCTCTTCAATCCAAGGTGAAACATCTTGAGCAAGGTACCACTAGACCTACATAGGAATTGGAATCTTTTACACTTTTACATACACCATTAGCACATCACATTGCTTCTACACCCTTGCCACAAGTTGTTTAACTCAAGATTTCTCTTTATGATGGCAAGGGTGATCTAGAGAAACATTTTAGAGCCTTTCACATATCATGTTTGGATTATGTACCCAATGAATGGATAATTACCAAACTCTTTCAACAGAGCCTAAAGGATTATGCTCTACAATGGTTTAATAGTCTATCAAATTAGTTAGTCACTATAATATCCCCTCCAAAATAGGAAATATAGCAACACAAAAAAACTCTGAACAAGATATAACTTCTGTTGAATAAATTCAGAATGATCACAATAATATAGTCTCTTAATAACAAATTACAGATTGTATCACTTGTCCTTCTAAACTATTACAATTGTAGTCCTTTCTTATGCATATAAATATGAAATACAGTCTTAAAAACCCTGACTTAGCAAAACTGGAAGCAAAAATTGGAAATTGGAAGTGAAAATTGGATTCTAGAAAGTCTCGGCCTGCTGTGTCAAACACACAGTCACCGGTGTTAGTCGATAAACTGCCGACGTCAGTCACTGTAGGTCGGCTTTCTGCCAACATCGGTCTTTAGTCGACCGATGTCGGTCACTGGAATCCATCTGTCTGCCGAGGTTGGTTCCTGAGCTGATCTGTACGGACCTGTACGGACTTTATACGGCCGCCAATTAAGCACAACTTCGCTGTTTCAACCCCTGATCTGGAAATATACTTTTCTAGCATAGAAGATCTCTAGCTATATAATTTATTGAATCAAAACAAGAATAAAGAAATACCTAGAATATCTGTAATAACTTCTGTGTGAAGTTATCTCTCAAACTTGAAATTCTGTGATAACTTCTGGATGAAGCTATCTCACACTTTGGCAATAGATCAGCTGATATTCCACAGCCTCTTAATTGCACACACTGAAGAGGGAACATTCTCTAATGCAAATGGAATCCTTGAACCCTAGGCTCAGTCTTCATAGAAGAAATTCTCAAAACCAATATCAATAATCAATAGCTAATGAACAATGGCCTCCATGAGAAACCCTTATACCCTCAAAAAGATATGCTTGCCCTAATTAGGGTTTCTTAAATTAGAATTAGGGTTTCTAATTAAAAGTAGGCTAAATAATTAATATTTGATTAAATCAATCAAATATTAATATCTCCCTCAATACATGTCGGATCTACGAACCGATCGAAGTAGGTGAATCAGGGAGTGATTCCGCACATAACCATACCAAAATAAAGGTGCTCTACTGCATATCAAATATCCCTAAAAAGTAGGAGCCCAGGCTAAATGTGTCCGAAATAACCTGAATGAAAATCAAATGTAGAAATCTTGTGAATCAAAGTCAGGCCAAGCTCCATTATGACCCTCTATCCATCCTATTAGCCTACGAAGGTCGCATAATAGGCTAACCATGAACTCAAAACATGTCAATTAAAAAGGGGACATGACAGTCACAGCATTAAATCTTTTAGCAAACATATTCCTATAAAATTTTAGTATCAACATTGGTGATAAGGTCTCATATGCACAAATTACACAATAGAAACCAAGGCTAAATGAACCTCTCACATATTATGTTCTTAGATACAAGACTATTCTGGCTAAGTTAACTCGCCCCATGGCTGATCAAGAGCTATAGGACATTTTTGAATAGAGCCTTCTACCATCATTACATGAATCCATTATGTTCAAAATATTCTCTTCCTTTATCAAATTGTGTCATACACTTAAAGGACAAGAAGTCAAGTTAACCTCAATGGGTGAACTCAATAATTCAAGTACTCCATACAGAATAAACAAGAGTAATAGAAAAGTCCCATACAAGGTCAAAATCAGTGACAACAAGAATTAGAATAAACCAATAGTCAATGTAGGTTTAGAGCCCCCTCAATGTGTAGTTTTATTAGCACCTCCTCAATGTGCATTTACCAATTTATTAGTTTCTATAGCCAAAGTTCTAAAGCAGTTATTAAAATGCAACATAATAACTCTCCCACCTATTCAAGAAATAAATCCAACAAATCCTCTTCCATGGGGATATTATTAGCATGAATTTTGTGATTTTCACAAAGAACCAAGAACACAACAAATAGATGTATCATTTCACCACATAAGATACAAGATTTGATTAATGATAATATACTTGATCTAGGAAATTTAGTTAAAACTCCAAAGATAAAGCCAACACAAGTTAAAGCTTTAAAAATATTTTTAGATCCATTTCCACAACATTAAAAACAAGATAAAGAGAACAAATAATGTGTTCATTATACATACCATACACATCCTCCACCAGTTACATATAAGGCACCTTTAGTTGAGGCACATCTTTTAAGAAGTATGATAGGTGTGTATGAGTCTAGAGTTATAGACATACCTTCAATATCATTTTCAAATCAAGAGATTATGAAGGATGATACAGGTTACAATGCACTTTTCATCAAAGCATATATCCATAATTAGGTTATCCACAATGTACTCATTGACAATGTTTCTAGTCTTAATATGTGCACCTTCACATTAATACAACATTTGTGTTATTCAGAGCATGATACCACTATGACTGATATAGTTATAAATGGTTTTAGTGCACATATTTAGAGTTCATTGGGTGAGATAGTAATTTCACTACAATTTGTTCCTACACATGTGGCTACACCATTCACTACAGTTCCCAGTTCAGAAGTTTTTGACATACTACTTGGTCGACCATAGATTCAAAAAATCAAGAAAATACCTTATGTAATTAATAAGTGCATGAATTTAATTCATGATAATAAAGTTATTATATTTATCAAAGTTTCTTATGAGTCACCACTCGCCACTTTAGATCCACCTACCAGCTTTCAGTCACCAGATCTAGTTCTTCTACCAGTTTTAGCTTCTCCCCTAGCTTCTATTCTAGTTGCACCTCAAGTTCAGCCACAATTACAACATCTACCACTAGTATAGAGGGTTCATACACCCCCATAGCCTCAATATTCTAGATAGATTCTAATGATAGTATTCACACCTAAATTAGTTACACTGAGATCTCATATAGCTACACAGAGAACACCTATTCAAAGAGCTTCTTCTCCTACTTGTATATGGGTCCCTAAGATCCCTATAGTTTCATCCACTTCTCAGAGTCACAGAGGGTGTACATAGTTTGGTGATACTATCCAGGTAGAAAAACACTCAGGGTTTTTAGAAATAGGCAAAAAGGTTAAATTTAGGGATAGTTTTTACACTTCTAGATCCTTCAGATTCAATATTTTTAGCATAGTTTTCTTAGATATAGGGGATTATCATGTGTGACATGATGGTTCTCACTTTTAGTTTAGATTAGGAATTTGGCATAGCTTTTAGATCAAAATCCATGTTCCAAAAATTAGTGATTGGGGTTAATGTGTGTAGCATATTGATCTTCTTTTATTTTTGAGTTTAGTTTATTTGAGGCATTCTCAGTAGTGGCATGCCTTACTCCATCTATAGGTGGTTAACATCACATTCAAGTTAAGATTTCATAAAAGTTTAGATTTTTGAGTACCTAAGTTCTTGAGTTGGCTTTCATATAAGCCTAGTACATTAGTTTTAGAATGGATTTCATGCAATCCCAATCTTTATCTTTCAAAATGTCCAAGAGTGGCCTAATTTTTAGCAAACATTCAACTATCCATGCCACAGTGTTAGATTTACATCACATTTAATGTGCTCCATGAGCCATCTCATATGACATTTATTCTATACTAGTATCACTTTATAGCTTCACTTTATGAGGTAATGATCAAGCCAAAGAGCTGACCTTTATATTCTTAAGCCACCTATTCATAGGAATTGGACACACAATCCAAATATCTATTAACACATATGATTCATTAACTTCACTTAGTTGGTGATGATGGAGATAAAGATCCAACCTTTAAATTATTGAACCACATTTCAATAAATTGAGCATTCAACTCTATTCATGATATTATTCTTTACTCAACACATACTCAACACAATCCAACATCACAATAGGTTTGGTATTGGTTCACATACCTAGTGAGGTGTATTCATTCCTCTCTCTTCCTTCACTCAATGTTTATACATTCTTATTTTAGATATACCATATCTATTAAGAACTGATCTTCTTCATGTTTTTATTTGAATATTTAAAAATCATAGTGTACTCTCTCTATGCACATCTAGCATCACACAACTTCATGAGTTTTTCCTTTACAGGTAAGTTCAGGTATGCTTTCTATCATTCCTTTATCCTATTATTTCACTTTTTTACATCATTAGAATAAAGGGGGGACAAATGTAATCACATAAAATGTGAAATTAGATGACTTATGCATAACTAATATCACCCAACCTATAGGTCTTCTTTCTTGCTCACTCAACCCTTCTTGGCTAGACTTTCACTAATTCCCATTCACCAGTGGCTTCCTAGACTTAATGTTTTTAGACCTAGGTAGCACTCTTGGACCTAGATCCATCCCCTCAGGTCTCATCCTCCTAGGACAATAGTACCCAACTTGGACAGGAGTACAAAAATATAGGGGTGTCTTATTTCTAGTGTTGTTGTCTAAGTTCACTTTAGCCTCAAATGGTCATATTTTCTTGATTTGTTATATTTTCCCCTATCAGCCTAATACAAGCTCATCTAACCCATGATCATTAGTTTCCCTATAAAAGGAAATTCAATGTCTATTTAAAAGGGTTGGCACTCATTCATAGGAAATAATCAAGAATGAAATTAGGTACACTTAAGCACTCTTCCCTATTATCTATATACAACCTTCCAAAACCAATTCAAGCCTATTCAAGCACTCATACTCGTCCCTAGTCATCCAATGCATATTCTAATTTTGCATTGTAGTTTCATACATCACATAAATTACACCAAGCACTTAAAATGGGAGAACTACATTAGCTTGATCCCTCTTTGGAGTATTGGTATGTAGGTAACATGACAACACATGGGGTGTGAAGTACATCCATTATATCCTTTACACACTAACCCCTTCTCTCTTTCCCAAGTTTGTTACTCAAGTTCAAGTACCAGGAGTTCCTAAGGGTTTTAAAGATTGAATCAGACATAAAATGAGCTATACATAATATCAAGCTTTGATATTTCATTACCAGGGTGTAATATACTTGTTGAACATAACCCAAAAAATCTAGACCACCAAGATAATAACATCAAAAGTGGACAATAGCACCAAAATTAGAAAATAGTGTCAAAAATTGGACTACAGCTCCAAGTAGTAGGGTGTCCTATGTTTATCACTCATGTCCAATCCCAAAATAGAGTGATAAGTCCTATTTATGATAATCTACCATCCTTTCATAGTAATTTCTAGATCTTGCCTCATCTATTTCAGCTTAGAATAAGTTAAGTTTGATTTCTTTACACTTCTTACTATTTTTGGAAAGGGTAAAATAACTATATCTATACACAAATTAGTAGGCTAATTAAGACACATTAATTAATAATTTAAATCTACTTGGGATTTTATTTGATTAGAAATTAAACACCTAATTTCCTAAATTAATAAAATATTGTCAGGGGGGTTGTCAAATCATTATTTTCAAACTAGTTAAGCTAATTTATTACTATTATTATGTGTAAGTTGGGCATAAACTTTTGGATGTTTGAGAGGAAGGTTGGCTCAAAGTATTAAGTGTTCAATAATAACAATTGGATATGGATTTGGGTGTTTTTAAGATCCAAAATATTTGTATTTCTAGTGTTGGGGTGTTGGTTTACATGAGTTTCCTTCATACCTCAACCATTGAATATGTGGTTATTGGTAAAGGTTATTCCAAAGCTTAGATGGAGATGGGATGGAATTCCATACATGAAATGAATATAAATTATGTACAACATAATAATAAATAAATACCAAAGAGGTAAGATGCATACCTTGATTTATTTATGTTGGTGTCCAAATTCCTCTTAAAGTTTCTTTCCCCTGAATCTTGTTTGCAGCTAGTGACCATTGAGAAATGTCTTCTTTGTATATAATTAAAAAAACTAATTTATTTCTATCATGTAACAAACACCTTATATCTCTAATACCCTCCATTATGCACGTATTATTAGTTTTATAAAGAAAATTAATATGCAGTTGCAACATTATTTTAATATGAATAAGTGAAATTGAACAACATCCTTGAGACCAAATACAAAAATGGTACTTTGTATCACTATAGCTCCCCTATTGATTTATTCTTTGGTTTGATAAGATGAAAGTGGGATTCTAAGACTATCATCCCCCCATGGAGGTTAAGAGGCAATACCCCAAGCACACTCCCTTTGTTAATACATGGTGGGTTCAATGAGAGGAAGCCCTAAAACTAATTAATTTTTTGTTCTCCCAGAACATTAAAATACTTCAAATATGAATCACTTTTATCCAAACTTTACCATATCTAAGATAATTTTAAAACTAATTTTTTTTATTTGATTCCTAAAAATTCTATATCATAAGTAATTTTATATACGTATCCATTTATCATAGAAAGGTGAAATATATTAATTATGAAGATAAATTTAAAACTTATTTTTTTTATTTGATTCCTAAAAATTCTATATCATAAGTAATTTTATATACGTATCCTTTTATCATAGAAAGGTGAAATATATTTTTTAGGGTGACTCATTACCAGTTAGTGTCAAAGTGGATAAATTTCCAATAACCATGTGTTGATTTTATTCATCATCAAGTGCATAATTTCCTATTGTTATGGGTTTATTTTTTTCCAAAAAATATTGAAATGTATGCAATCATGGTCATAAAGTTTTTTATAGGATCACTTTGTGCTATAAATCATCACTTATCCATAGGCATAGATGCTTTTATAGGCATAAATGTAGGAAATTTCATCTTATCATCATATTAACAGTTCCTTGTAGGAAAATCTAATGCATGTGCCCCTTCATTATCAACATGTCTAAACATTTCCATGGGAGGAATTGTTATCGAAACCCATTCTTTATCAACATTCATAATGTTAAACATTGCATATTTTTATCCTATACCACTAGGTGTAGAGTCTTCTATATGATTAGATGCAATGTTAGTTTCTATAGATTGATGACTAATAGGTGTAGGATGAACTATTAATTTCTCCTTTTTTCAAACAAATGTAGTTATTTATGTAATCATAGATGCATCAATCAACACATGAGCTTTTTATGTAGGCATTATTCTCACATAAATATGTCTAGATGATCATACAATCACATGAGTAGGTAGAATCCCCTTACCAACAACTTCTAGTTATTTTTAAAAATATATTATTAAAGGCATTCCTTCCTTATTCAGAAGTTCAGGTGTTTTTGTAGAATAAGATTTTATAGGCAGTCATTCCTCATCCACACATTCTATAGGCATCATTTTTTATTTGTAGCTCTTAATCATTGGTTTTATGGATTCTATATCTTGGTCTAAAATAACAAGTTTTGTATTTTTAACCACCTATTTTAACTTTTTATGGTTTTGGCTATGTAAATATTAAGTTAGAAGAAAGGTCTGAGTTGTCTAAATTAGTTAAATAATATGCAATAATTAACCACTAATTTGCTATATATTTTGACTTATTTAGACTTTATAAAAATAGAAAATAGTATGTGAAAATAGAGACTTATCTAGAAATGACTATCACAAAAGATCTAGATTTTGGAAATAAGGTTCTAAATAGGTTTGATTGTCATCAACAGGGTCCCTAGGTTTGGTTCTTTACTAGCCAATAGTGCCCCACCTAGATAGTAGTGCCATGCTACTCTAGTGTCCTAAAAATAGTCATAATGTCCTCTTTATATGACTATTCCTATTTTTAGGATTACTTATGCCTATGTTTCTAGGTTCTATTCTTATACACATGAAATTTGGGACTTTGTACTATGCATGGAATATCTTATTTAGTGTGTAAAACCTAATCCTCCTTGTAAGTATGGCATGAGCTAAAAATGTGTGTTAGTTATCAGGATAGGTTAGACATCCTCAATACCCCATTGTGAAGAGAGTTTCCTACATACCATTACTCTTAAGAGGGAACAATTCTAGTGTAGTTCTCCTACCTAGTGTATAGTGCAAGTAAAAGTGAATCCTAGAGTGGTAGTGGTCTTAAAATTCTTTGAGTGTGGTTGAGATTGATAATATTTGAAATTTGGGCTTAGGGAAGCTGTAGATGGCAATATGAAAAAGTAGGGAAGAATAGGGATCAATCACCTTGATTTTGCTCAACTTATTTCTTATTTGAATAGGCTTATTGCATCTATTTTCCATCTAGTGTATAGAGGTCAAATAGTTTTGTATTTATAGTGATTTGTAGCTTGTGCAGATAATAAAATATACATAGGCTGATCTTAAAAGGAAAACACATTTTAAAATATATTTTTTCAAGAGATTTAGGTCAAGGGACACTAGCACCATGTTAGGGAAACTATATCCATGTGGCTCTAGTGTCCTTAATGTGGTGTTAGTGTCTAGTTAGCAGACTATTGGGCATAATGGGATGGGATCTAGGAATACCATTTTTGAACTATGTTTGAGCTGACAAAAGATGTATGTGGTTTGCACTATGGTTAGAAAAGTGTGATAAAGGATGTAGGATATGTTTAGGGATAAGATAGGAATAATTTGTCTCAATCAACACTTTTAGCATCTAAATATAACTTTGAGGTGATTACATTTTCCTCCCCTTTATGTTATAATTGTAACAAAGTGAAATGACTAGTTGTTAACCAAAATTTGACCTCAAGTCAAAATGGGTCAATCCGTATAAATTAAAACTTTAATAGTATTATCATGTGGTATTTTCATGCCTTATATGGTACTCAAAAGTCTTCATAAAACCTTATTAGCATTGTTTAAGGTTAGTTTGGAGAAGTTAGGGTAATGTCGTGTTTTGGTCATATAATGGTCTCGACATGTCATTGAGAGATAAGGCTTGGTCAAGTGGTTTCATAGGTTTTGAGGAGTTTTAAAATTTCATTTCATGTATTAATCATCTTATAATAATATATAATACATGTTTGGAGACTTTAAGGTTCATATGTAAGCTTGAAGATGGTGAAAATGAAGGCAAAAGTGAGTTTTGGCTAACTCCAATGTATTTCAAATCCCCCCAAGTTGGAAATACATAAAATAAACCTTTAAAGTTCCTTGGAGAAGTTTAAAAAACTACCAAATCTATCAATAGGTTAGAAAATGGTCAAAATCTTGAGTTTCAATGCCAAAGAGAGGACTAAAGAGACTTGTATGGATTTGTTGAATTAATTTGGAGGTTAAAACATTGTATATGTGTCCCATGAAATTATAAAAGTCAGAAAAAATCATGGAAATAATTTTAGAGTTCAATAGTTGCATAAATATCTCTCTCCCCTCCATCGCTCCATTCACAAGCTCTTGAAGGCCATTTTTAACTACATGGTATAAGCCATATATGTAGATTAGGTTGTAATATTTTATCTAGAGTTTTGTAGCCTTATATAATTTAAATTTGTGCCATTTTCATTTGATTGAGCTACTTATATTCATGAAAAATTACTAAGGATCTAGACTACTTTTTGAAGACTCAAATCCCCACAAGTTATGTTTTGTGTAAATCTAGTGTAAGTGTGAACTCTTTGGATGCTTGAAACTAATTGGAGTGATTTATAATATGTATTTAAATTTATAATACACATAAATTCACCATGTTTTCACATGTGTAAGGTCTTTTAGCAAAGAAAGCTTGCTCTTGTGCATAGTTTGCAAGTGACCATCAATATTTATTTGTTTCAGAGTTATCCAAGTGGTCCAATACATATAATTTTATCTTAAATGTCTTATAATATCCCATTAATAATTTTAATGTTTTAAAACATTCTTCATCACCTTATATCAACTTTTCTAAGTGGTTTCTTGATTAATTGTCAAGCACTATGCATAATTGTCTGACTACATAAACGTTACTCTTCAAGGCTTATTTAGCCTTATAAAAAGTATATATATGGCTCAAAAATTTTAATAAATTTATGGTAAATGGATGGTTAAATCAATTTTATATCAATCATCATGAGGAATCCTAAAATCTCAAAATTTGTAAACTTATAGTTTTGTAGACCTATAGGTTTGCATTTGAAAGCAATGGTGATAACTAAGGCACTAAATGTGAACTTGGAAAGACAAATGGTGGGGTAAGATTATGTTATAATATATATGTATTTTTAGAATTATATAAAGTGATTCCTCAATAACCTAGTGTTCAACACACTCATAACCAAACCTATAGGCAAATTTTATATGGCGCGGTATGAAGTCTTATGGGAGAATTGGAATGTTATGCATTTAAGATACGAATTATTTTATGGGAAGAGAGAGGAAAAGTGTTTGTATATGTCCAAATGGTACTCAAACATACCTATAAATTTTAAGGCTTATATAGTGGAAGTAAATCTTTAGAAAGGTTTCAAGACACCAAATAAGCAACTATAGGTAAGGTACTAGACAAAGTATATGTCTTGAAAATGAGGTATTAACATATGGTTTGGAAATTGAGAAATGTAAAAAAAAATCATTAAGTCCCTGAAGGTTTTAAAGAGCCTCAAATCCATATGAATGGTTAATGATAGTGCCATATGAGAGACTAATAGGCTTGAAATGTGCTCTACAATCCTAAGTATGTATGGGAGGGACAAAGAGTGTTTCAAGAGTTTTAATACCTTGGATAGGATAAGAGGTTTAAAGTAAAAATATTTATTTTTATAAAATGTATTATGAGTCATTGAAATGACCCTATAACTTCATTTAAAACTCTAAGACATAGCTAAAACATAAGATGCTAACCTATAGGTAGACTGAATGATTTGGTTACCTTTCGAGCCTATAAAAAGGGAAAATGTCATTGAAAGTGATATATTAATTGAGAGGTGATATTATTAATCCAGTATTTATTTATGAAATATATCTCTTATATATTATTATATATTTAAGAGGACAAGGATGACAGTCAGTTCTATTTAGACCTTTATGGTTTGAACACAGGATACAAGACGAGCAATTGGTTTTCAAATTTTAAGAGCAGGGGAAGAGCTCTTGAAAATATATGAGGTTTGAATTAGGATATGATGGTATTAATTGATTTATTAATATAAAAAGGAAACATGGTGGTAGAAGCTATTCTAAGAGAACTAGACTAGACCTAATCAAACCCTACTTAGCTAGTAAGACATAGTCCTTATTACAAATCTGCCTACCTAAATTCATAAGGGTAATTAATTTATTGAGAGAGTATAGGTATATGGAGATATGAGAGGAAGGTTTTTTAATACTTTTATAACCTTAAATATACTTAGACTTAGGAAAGAAATGATATGGAACATGGAAGCCTTGTTTAGGCCTAATATACCAAATTGAATGCATAGACTTATATGGGTAGTCAATTGAGAAGATAGTGACATGAAGTTGAGAACATAGAGACCATAAGGATATTTTAAAAAACATTTTAAAAAATAATATGAATTTATAAACCACTAAAAATGATATAAATGGATAAATACAGTAATCTAGGGTAAGTTGAGCAAGTTGGCTTAAGAACCCTAGGCTTGACTAATGATATTGTAGGGGATCTAATGGAGATAGAAGAGTTGGAAAACTATATGGGTAAGTTAATTAGGTTTTTATTGACCTATATTAAATTATAAAAGTCATAACAAACTTTAGAATGCTACATATTGACCATTTTTCTCTCTTAACCCTCACATAATGCTTACTAGTAGCCCGAGAAGCTATCTTAATTTGATTAGTATGATAAAAAGACGCTACATGGGACCTTGGGATCATAGGGAAAGTAAGATACCATATTTTAATTTAATTTCATATAATTTGTTTTAATATTTGTGTCCCAAGCTGTATGAACAACCCTTAAGACCTTGAGGTATGCTTAGGTTGCCTAGGAGGCCAAAATGACCCAATGAGAGAGAAATGGATTTCTATGCCTCCATATGGACTAGATAAACTTTAAAATGACTTGAATAATGTCTAATACTCCCCCGAGCATCAACCCATCCATTGGTTTGTATAATACTATACATAACTATATGAAATAGGTTAAAGAAGGTTATTTTATGTTATTTAAAATGTCCATAGAAGGTGTCAGAACTTCAAACTTGACATGGAGAATGGGTAGGAGGTCATATAGCTAAATAACATGTTTATTTTGATTTTTTATAATATGTGTAATCCTATAGAGTCAATTTTTAGTCTCTAGGTAGGGAGGCTTAACTAAGACCTAGTTAGGAGACAAAAAAGTAGAAAAAGGATATCTCCACTCACTTTATGATCCTAAAATTGAACATGAAATTATAAGGCCATAATAGGTTATATAATGTGCCTTTGGTTTCTTATTACCATCCATATTTTTCTCCACAAATGTAGGTTTACTTAATTTTAGGGCTATAAAGAATGAGGCCTAATTGGAGATTTTGGTAGAGATCAAATTATTGGGGATAGTTTGAGACTTCCAGATGGATTGTGAAAAGTTTGGTATGATTTAATTAGAACATCTAAGAAGATAAGATGAGATTAAAGAGACAAATTCAAGTTTTGCAACTTGTATGCAAGATTGGCCTATGAAGATGAAAAGTACTCTAGACACCTAGTAATAGAATGAGGTGATGTGTTAGAGAGAACCTAAATGGATCTGTTGAAAGGTATCCATAGTAGATCAAAGTTGTAAGAGAACCTGATGTAACCATTAATAAGGTTTCTTGTCCTTTAACATGCCAAGGTAAAGATAAATTTTGGTGACATAATCAAGGTGTCAAGAAAGTATTCTAAATCCTACACCACTTAGAGGGTTGAAACATCTTTAGAGTCACTACACATGACTTTGGAAACCTTTTATGAATATTCCATAATTCCCTTTCTTATTCTAACTCATGGACACTTGTAAATCTTCTCATATTATTCTCTCTCTCTCTCTCTCTCTCTCTCTCTCTATATATATATATATATATATATATATATATATATATATATATATATATATATATACTTATTTATATAAGTAGCCACTTTTGGCTTGATAATGATTCTTGACCTAGGTATAGAAAAGCTCTGCCTATTTTCATACTTTTATCAAAGAAGAATAACTTTGTTTTACCTTATCCATGGACTATTTCAATGTGTATGTTATACTAGTTGATCTTTCTAAGTGATAGGTTCACTTCCTTGGCATGTTATCCTTGTTAGCATTCATATTCAGTTTTGAAAGTGTTTTTATAGGTCTATTAAAGTGTTCAAATTAATTATGTATGAGTTTAGTGAGTTGTCTCTTCACTAGTGTCATTTTATTACCTCTTATTTACTCTTCGTATCTAAGGCTTGATTCACAAAAATCCATGAGAAATACTAATGGAGAAAGGTAGATTTTAGATTAGTGTCATGTACAAGTTAGGCTCTTATTTGAAGTACAATTTTAGTTAGTTGGTAATGATTAGTTTATATTTAGTGCATCACCTCATTAGACTAGGTTTTATTTCATGTTTCTCTATCCCTTTTCATCTCAACAAGTTAATAACCTAGGTGATGAGCTCAAATAGATATATCAAGGGAGCTAGCCCTTCAATATAGAGGTTTACCCATACTATAGACAACCCATAGGTCTAGGGGTAATCCCATTATTTCACTCAAATGGAGTAGGCTTGTAATACCTATCAAAGGGTTCAAAATTGAGTGAAAACATTAGTATAAAGGAAAAATAAGTGTACATGGACTTACTTAGGAAGTGAAGTGCATGTAGGTGAGTCTAAGTATGTGAAATTGGGTCTATGTATGTGAAACGTGACCTATAGAGAAACATGAAAAAATCAATCCTTACTTAAGAGATTATAAAAAATAAAAGACTATGTTGAATAAAGCAATTGAGTAAAGCTGAGTAAAGAGATTTGAAAGAGGAAACAAACAAAAACATACTATTGGGTACATAAACTAATGCATGAACATAGTGAAAAATTATGTGTGTGAGTGCTTATAGTGATCAAATCATTGAATATCTTAGACTGATATAATACCTTGTTCAATCATCATATATGGGTGCCTTAAGAACTCAATCTAGTTTTGAATCCATCATTGCCCACCCTTGCTCGATGGATCATGATTTGTGAATAGCTTGGATAAGACTATAAGTGTGTGTCTAACCCTCTCATGTGGGTGGATCAAGAACTCAAGTAGGCTATGAATACATCATTTCCTACCCATGTGAATTAGATGCATCTAAAATTAAACTCTATAAAGTGATAAAAGTATCTAAATGGATATATCTAGCTATGTATGATAGCTCCATAGCCACTTGAGTACATTAGGTAGCTCTAGGCCACTTGAAAATGCCAACCATTATAGGTGGACTAAGATATGGAATGGGTGACAACTTGAAATATTATAATAGGTGTATATAGTGTAGATAATTACATGGAGTTTGCCATTCCATATGATAAACCTATGTGTAACTCAACATATGAAAACTATGAGGCACTCATACCCCCAATATGATATCTGAGTATATTGATTCTAAACTGATTATGTAATAATTGTATCTATGTATCTAAACTAAATGTGGGAGTGATCATGCTATGTATGATGCCCCAAAATACAATCAACTTCTAAGATGAAATGAGTGTATCCAAGCAAAATTTGAACATAACTATCAAACTTTTAACTATATTTGTATAAATCTATATTATACCTCGTGTACTATTTTTGCTAATATGGACTACCATAAAGTTGTGGATAGTAGACAGTAACACCATGTAGTGAATAGTAGTGCCCTATGGTGATAATGTCCCAATTTTGGCATAAATATCAGTCTAGTCTAGAATATGGGTGATCTAAATTATTTTTTGAGTTCTTATTTTTTTCTTACATCTAATCTATTTCTTATTTTTGAAACTGAGCCTATGTGCTAAAAATAATTTTTAAATAGAAATGTAGGAGCTTGATCTCTATGAAAAAACCCTGTGAATCCCCCCTATATTGAGGGTACTTCTAAAACCTATGTAAGAACTATCCTCAAAATAAGTAACTCTATAAAATTTATTTTCTAGAGCACATATATGATAACTATGTGTCAATCCAATACAATTTCTAAACATAACATTATAATATAAAAGAATATGAGCATGAGTATGTAGTTTAAGATGTATGTTGTAATCTATCATTGCACAAAGGTGTCAAGTAAGATGTAATCCATATGTATAACAATAAATATAAGTAGCTACCTAGGGGGATGGGGCATGATGTCCATCATGACACTCAAGTAAGAAGGTATATGTATAAGGATCCCCATGACATCAAAAATTTGTGTGTGTAACAATAAAATACAAGTTTCATAATAAATAGAATACAATTAAGCATACATACAAAACACATAAGGCACACAAATGTAGGCCAAGGGGCCATAATGCAAGGGACATAGGCACATGTCACTAAATATGAAAATATAAGACATACAAATAAATGTTAAAATGTCCATATATGCAAGCAACAAGTAATTTTTCTTAGCACCACATAGAAAGACATGTTTAAATGTTTGTATATATAATAAGGAAAGCACACATAACGGACATGAGCACATGTCTAAGGAATACAAACATAGAAGTGGCATAGAGCCAAAGAGTAAGGGCATATTCAAATGCAATTGAAGTGGAAGAATAATAGGAAACACAATCAAGTCTAAACTATGAAATCTATAAATGAAAGCATGTATAACTATGTAGTAAAAATTTGTGTAAATGTGAAGATGTACATTTACTGAGTCTAATTAGTGATAATAGAAAAACAAAATTAAGTAATGAATATAAATGATCAATATCAAGATATATCAATGTATAAACTAGAATGAATATAATGTAAGGATAGAACCTAGTAGTAGAAACTATGTATGAGATGCTCGTAAGTAAGAAAATGTATCAAATGAATAACCTTGGATTGGTGTATATTCCCCTAGTGAGTAAATAATAGGAAGTATGGATTAGTATAGTGGACTAGAATCCATATGGAATTTGCAAGCATTCGATAAGAACAAGTGAATCGTATATATATGATAAAACTTACTATACTAAGATAACTATAAATATGTAATATCTAGAAAGTAGAAGAAATGTAAACATAGAAATGCATACAATCTATAAAAAAAACTCTGAGTAATATTTGAATGTTCTTGTGTTTTGGAACATTATATCACTTTTGTATTTTTGGGATATAATATATCTAAAAGAAACATGAAAATGAACTACGTACAAGGAGAAAAAGAGAAGGAAACTATGTATAAGAAGAGATAAACCACATTAACCAATGAGTCTCATGGGAGACTCATTATCACTATGGATTATGTAAAAAATAAGAACAATAATCTCTCATGTAGTGTGAAAGTTATGCTCTAGTTGAATGTTATTACAGTAGGAATTTGAGTATTGTTCATCATCAGAATCATAATATTGTTCAATATTAGAATCATGATAATCCAGAATGCTAGAGGGAATTTCCTCATACTATGGAGTTGACCTTTCTAAATTGTGCTTTGGCATATTAATTTTGATTTTTACCTTTGAAATTTTGTTTATTTTATACATATGGTAATATGGAGGCTTTTTTACTTGAAAACCTTATTTGAGAATGCTTATTGGATTATCATGATTTTGACTATACATCTTGAGTTATTTCTCTTTTTGTTACATGTACTTTGTATATGGATGTCTTTCCCTAATAAATTGTATTTGTGAATGATTTGCTCTAAGATTTTTAATAAACCTAAAACTTTGTTGATCACTAGTATCAACTTATAGAATAAGATAAGTGATGCATTGGGCCTATTTTCCCAAACCTTGATCATGATAATCAAATTTTTTTAGATATTTGTGACCAAAATTATACCATATTGAACATTAAACCTAATTTTGGAGAGGTATATTTTCTTGATTTATTGATGTTTATTGTACTATTTCTTGATTCAATTGTGTTTTTTGAACCTTGTGTTATTTTTATTTATGATTTGGTAATCATTTTTATACTATTTCTAAATTTGACCCTTTTAAAATTGGTAGATGTGCTATTTTATCTTGTGTGGATGAAGTGTCATTATGTGAGTCATTTATATCAATTATCTATTTTATTTTCCTTTTTAATTATAAATATGAATTGGTGTTGTACCCATTCATTCTATTATATGCATAAAAAATATATATATATATATATATATATATATATATATAACTCATGATTGGGTGTAGAGGGGTTAGGTTGATTGACTTATATTTAATCATTTCCCTTAGTACTTAACTTGAATTCATATTTGAATTTTGAATGCTTTTTGAATCACAAGTTATAGATGAACTTTATTATGATTTTTTCTTTTGACATGTAACATTTTTTTCCATAAACTATGTGAAGATGCATATACATGATTTACACTATTCTACCCTAGAGGCCTTTATCTTGTAAATTATTTTTACAATATGTTAATATTTTCATGCAATAGTTGATTCTATTTTTTTAAACCTATAATTATCTTGATCATATTGATAATATAATCACATAGATTATCACAAGTACAACCCTAGTTGTTTTTTATTAAACATGTAGGCACATACCCTATACAAAAGAGAGGTGAATAGGTTGAGATAGTGATATTGGTAAAGGTTGATTCATCTCATGTAGGGGTGATAGCATGGACCTGGTTAGAGGTAAAGTATTCATCACCCTCATGGAGATAAGGAGTATAAGGAGGTTATTTCCTATGCATAATATATGACATTGAAACTTGAAACATATTTGTTAGCTTATGCGTTAAATCTTCTATGTGTGTATGGGTTTACTTGTTAATGGAATTCTACATAGAAAAAATACAACATGATATGAGATATGACATATATTTTAATTTATATAAAGCATCATATATACATGTGTTTATGTCTTTTATAATTTTATTATGAATTAAAGGGAACAAGTATGCAACTGAAAGTATTAAACTTTGAAATAAAAAGTGATTAATTTATTCTATCATTATGATCACAATTATGTGAAAAAAAAATTTAGAAGATATATGGATCTGAAATCTAAGTTCTATAAATGCAAACCCTAGGGTTAGATAGGGTTAGGGCTTTGAATTAGGGTTACTTTGTAAAAATTTAATTTATATTTAGATAAATTAAAACCCTAATATGAAATTTATTTAATTATCTAGGCTATCTAAGAAAATTAGAAGTATGAAACACTAGTTTATTACACAAAAAATTGGATTAATTCAAACTAGGTTTTGATATAATATTCAAAGTAAGTTGGGTTCACCAAATGTTCTAACATTTTTGGGTTTTGGATATGCAAGTCCTAAGTTAGATTAAAATAATGACTTGTCTAAATTAGTTAAATAATATGAAATAATTAACCACTGATTAGTTATATATTTGACTTATTTTGACTTTCTAAAAATATTAAATAATATGTCAAAATAGAGACTTATTTGTAAAATGACCATCGCTAAAGAGCTATGTTTGGGATAGGTTTGAGTGTCATAAATAAGGTCCCTGGGTCTGAATCTTTACTAGATAGTAAAACCCCACTTGGATGGTAGCACCATACTACTTTGGTGTCTTAAAAATGGCACTAATGTCCTCTTTATATGACTATTCCTATTTTTTTAGGAGTGCCTATTGTATGCAATGGGAAATCTAGTAGATCTACAAATCAATCCTCGCTTGGAGAAGATAGATCCTACTTACACTTTCAATTGGGGATACATTAGATAACCAGGGTTAAGACCAATATGGATCCTATAAAACTAATCAAGGGATATCTTTCCAAAAATAACATCACTATGGAGGGTTCCAAATCCTCTAGTCAATAAAAACTATGTAAAAACCCTAATTAGGTACTATGTTTTCATATTCATTAAACTAATAACATGTAAATTAAAATATAATCTAGTGCTCACCAAAGCCTATGCCATAAAGTGGGGGTAATAAATAATAAAAAGTAAATATGCATAGGAGACATATACTTATGTCAATGTATACAAAATTCTAATGCATAGAAGAGAAGTGAAAATTCATATCTATTTACTATTACAAAGAAGGGAAAAAGTTAGGAATACTTACCTTTAAAGATGAACCCATCGAGACTCAATATCTCCATTGGAAAAGGTTCTTTGTAAGAGGTTGTTGTGGTATGTAAGGATAATAAGGATAAATCATCTCTAGGGTACACAACCTATCAATGTATCTAAAAAACTTCTCTATAAAACAATATTTGTATCTTCAAAGAAAGTATGAAACCCTAAACTTACTCCTCAAGTATAATGGTGGATAAATAGATGCAAAATATATCTTACTTATTATTATATTCTTATATAAATGGAGAAATTAATGTGTTAATATAGGAAAATCTAACCCTAAACCTTTCCAAAAATTTAGGCCAACAAGGTCAACCTAGTTGACCTAGTATTTTAATTTACAAGAAACTTAACTAGGTAATGAACTATGTCAGTCATGGCCAACCTAGTTCTCAGTAATCTTTTGAAAATAACAATAAAATGTCTATGTGGCTTATATAGTCATTTAAAATACCGAAAATGGGTTTTGGTTAGGGAAAGGGATAATGAAGGTGGTAAAACACTAGATGAAGGTACAAAAGAGGAGGTAAAGCTTAGGGGAATGGTTTTAAGGAGACAAGTGTGTAGATAGATAGTGTTAAGAAGAGACAACAATCCTCTAAAGTATAAATGGTCTGCCTACTGATTTCCTAGTACACTCCTTAAGGCATGCACTCAGAGAGATTGAGACTCAATGTGTTCCTATAAGATAAAAAGTCTTAGTAAGTAGTCAAATTTGAAAATGTTATGTATACATATGCCCCACTCGAATCTCATCACATGTCATGTGAGTTTAATAGGGAATGGTGATACAAGAAATAACATAGAAATACATAAAACTAAGATAACCAAAAATGTCATATATAAAGTAATGCTAAAATAAAATAAGAGTAACTAAAAATACCATATACATACCTTATATTACCTTTCTAGTAAATGATTATATGTAAACATGTTATTATTGATCATGAACGGTGTAGTACCTACATTTGAGAAACCCTAGGAATACAAAACTAACAATAAAAATAATGTGTGCCTATGTAGGATGGTTAAAGTATCAATGAGGGACTTTAAGAAATTTTCACATTAGGACTGTTAAGGTAAGGTTAGAACCAAAATATTGAAGGAAAATGAATGACAAAATTATGTCAAATGAATGTAGAACACACTAAATCATGTTGGAAAGCATAACAAACATAAATGTCAAAAAGGAATGTAGAACATACTAAATCACATTTGGAAGTATGTAAAACATGAATGATAAATGAAATATCAATGCAAGAAAACTTTAACAAAGATATGTAAGTGACGAACAACCCCATATAAGATAAGCATGTTGAATCAAACATAAATAAAAGCATGAATGATTGAAAATTAAATTTAAGTAAATATTTAAGACAAACATGAAGAAATAATATATAAAGAGAAACATGTAACAATGCCAACTGTCATATGTAAGATAATTAAAGTCTAAAAAAATCAAATAGGAACATTATAGATAGATGAAAATAAACAACTGTAAAGAATGAGAACTAAAACTTAGTGCTTGTTCTAATATGAAATGTAACATTATTAGGATGATAATGATATGGTGTGGTAAATAAATGGTGTATGCTTTATTGTAAGGAAGGCTTGGTCGTATCCAAGGTCTTACAATGCAACTCACAAAATATAAACCAAGAGTCATAATAATGTAGATGTGATCAAGGATGTGAATATATAAAATAAATATACAACAAAGTGAATTCAATTAAAATATGATGTCAATAATGAATGTGAAGTGCCACATTGTTGATGTGAACATCCTTAACAAAAATGGGACACACTAAGCAAGTGAGAAAGGCTAAGAACTCTCAACACCAAGGACTTAGGACACTTTGACTAATGAACACAAAGCTTAGGATGACAAGTTAAGTGCATAAATCAACCCATGAAGGTTATATGCATGAAAATCAAAATGGATCTACCTTCCTACAACATGTTACCCATTTTTTTGGACCCCTTATATAGTTATTAGTCTACTGTGAAGATTAGGCACTTGCATGAAAAAGTAGGTGGCACTAGATAGTATATGATATAATGAGAGCTCCTACCCCTGTCTACTAACCTACCACACCCCAATGGAACTCAAATATATCATGAGGCCTAATGTGGATTTTGATATTTGACTAAGATAGGAGATGTGCCAATATGGATAACATCTTTTGGTGTGATCTGACTCTTAAGATTGTTTTTGCCTTTGAATTATTACCTTTTGTTTGTATTTTATGATTTGGATTTTAACTTGTTTTGTATTTTTCTCTTCCTCCTCATCAATAAAGATTTAGAGAACCAAATATGAGTTAAATAGGTGACAAACATAAAAACTCTGAAACTTGGTCACTAGAGAAAAGGAACTAAAGACCAAGGTGTCTTGACTCCTAGACTTTCCCACAAGTGTGCAATATCAAAACTTACTGATATGGGCCTCAAATAAAAGGAGATAATGGAAATATGGGGATCATATGAGATCCATTTATATAATAAGTGATAAAATGATGAATATGCTCATAGTTGATCATAAGGAGGTAAAATAGTGATATAAAAGGGATGGGACTATGCTTATGATATCCATGTCACTAGAGAAGCCATACTAACCTACAACAAATCTAGTACAAGCACAAAATAAATTAGTAATCATCCAAAAAGGTGATTTAAAGATGTTTTAATATGGTAATTTATGAGTAAGGCTTGGTCCTGTCCATGGTCTTACACTAAAACTCACTAGGTAAACACCAATGAGGTGAATGCTAAATAATGGGAAAAATAAGCATAAATCTACTAAAGCAAAGAATGACATAAAAAGACAAAAAAGGAAAGAGATATATAAGAACCAAAGTGAAAACAACATGACAAATATAATGTGTAATAAAACCAAATAACCTAAAGGTGACAATGATTCGAGTAAAGTGAAAGTAAAAGAAGTAAATTGCAAAAAAAAACAAAGAAATATGAGACAAACATAACAAGTAATATCTATGATAACTTTTTTTTATCAAAGATGAGCATGTGAAATACAATCCTATAAGTCTTTAAAGATTTTTTAAAGTTAAATTTATGTATTATTATGCTTTATATAATAAGAGTGGGAATCGTAAGATGCCCTAATGAGTATGTAGATGCAGGGTTGGGCATCATAAGATGCCCCAAGGTCTAAAAGTACATGTGGATGGGTATTAGAATATGCCCCAACATGTGAGGTGGAGTCAGGTAACATTGAACCATTAAAATTGTTTACATTATTTTGGTAGGTGTATTTGGATATAGGTAAAAGTTTTGGATTGTTAGATTTTATGGATGTTGAATGTGACATAGGATGTGAAGGAGAGGTATGAAGAGGAAAGGGAAGTAAATGAGGACCATGTATGATGTGCTTTTTAGTAGGCATTTTTACTAGGTACTCCTTTGGATCATGTGACTTAACAGGTTAAGGTTCAATAAATGCAATAATATGTTTAAATTTGTTCATGATAGCTATCCTTTACTTATTGGTGTAGGAAGAAAGATCAACTATGTTCTGAATAACATTAGGTAGTTGATGAGGTGTAAGTATGGGATATTTTTTGTTGTTTATTAGGTAGTTGATGTTGTTGTGATTATGATTATTTAGATTGTGTGAGGCTTGAAGATAGTCTTGATACCATTATTTTTTTATAGTATCAATATTGAATTGTAAACCAAGAAAGGAAACAAGAATAAATTGATGATGTTCATGACAGGACTCATGAGAATAACCTATAATAACATGCCACTAGCAAAAACTATCAATATTGTACCATTTTGGAGGAGGTTTGGAAGGATCAAATCTCATGGGTTTAAAGGGTGGCAATTTCTTCTTAAGTTGATCTTAACTCAAGGGAGGGTGGATTGGATTAGAATTGGTTGAATTGGATGCTACATTTTCAGTATGGGGTGGCTTGGATGAATTAATGTTGTGAGAAATTATTGTAAAGTTTCTTTAGTATTTGTTTGAGGTGTTTCCAATTAAGTAATAAAAAAGTCTTTTAATTTTGATTGGTCTAAGGATTCTTTCAAAGTTTTAGGGTAAAAGATTCAAACTTTGTATTGAAGGGGAGGTTTAAGAATAGTAACAAATAGTTTTAAAAGAGTGTCATCATTCATGTTAGGGTCCACTTTGTGAGATAGATAATTCCATCATTATATGAAACTATGCTCATCTTCATTAGGAAGTTGTTAAAATTTTATGAAATGGCTAAGAATTTTTTTAGGAAGGTCATCATATTGGAATTCCTTCAATAGAGCATTGACTGAATCCTCTAGTTGTGAGATAGAATGTCTAGGAAGTTGGTTGTACCATTCAAGTACATCACTAACAAAGGTTTTGGCTAAGATATTGGTGGTATAAAAGGTGTTAGTTTAGACCCATTCCTTATATATATATATATATATATATATATATATATATATATATATATATATATATATATATATATATATATATATATATATATTATTAAAATACTAAATAAAAATAGTAGGGTCCTTAATCCCATCATATGTGATAGATAAATGTTTCCAATATATATGGATGTAATGAAATGGGATAAAGGTTCATTTTTAATATGTTGAAGAGTTTTGTTATTCATTATAAGTTTAGGTATGATATTCCCATTGGCATCTCTAAGAGGAGGAAAAAAATTGACTTGGTTGAGACATGATAGCTTAAGGTGGTTGACTAGTTATGTAATAAATGTTGTTATAATTGTGTTATATAATAATGATTAGTTGTTTATATGATGTTCATTTGTTGAACTATTTGAGAAATAATTTGAGTTGTGCCTATTTATGCATTATTATTTGAAGGTGTGATATTAGTGTTATTAAGAGGAGGATTATTTGTGTTCATTAGAGGAAGAGTATTGGGTGAAGGATTCCAAACATTGGTATTGGGAGGAGGACTATGATGAAGGACCTCAGCTGCATTACATTGTGTAGTGATTTGTTTTGGATTAGGAAAAGATGAAGGATGAAAGTGAATAGTTTCATCTAAATTAATAAACTAAGTGAGGTTTTGATATAAATCCTTGATTATGCAATGATTTTGACTAAGTGAAGGCTGAAAAGATGACACAATTATGAAATAAGACTAGATAACCACACACAAAATAATATCTTGTAAGGTATATAGAGTCAACAGGGTCGACTATGCATTTTTTAAATAGGACATAAAATGAAGATAAAATTGGCCAAACATAGAATAGGTTAGACCAAGTCAACTTAATAATAAAAAATGGTGTGAATTGAGTATGAAAATTATATAAGGCCCACAAGGTTGACTTGGTACTACAAAGGGTAGTAAACTAAGCAAATAAGGATACATGGTTGACTAGGTGGACTTAGTACTATAACCTAACTAGAAAAAGAGATAAAGAGTCAACTAGGTTGACTTAATATTGTAAAAAGGGGAAAACATAGTTTGATAAGGATATAGGGTCAAATAGTTTGAATTAGTACTATAGATAGGGAAAAACATAGTTTGATAAGGATACAAGGTCAATTAGGTAGACTTAGTACTATAACCTGACTAGAAAAAGAGAGTATAGGGTCGATCAGGTTGAATTAGTACTACAAATAATTAAAAACTTAGTAAGAGACTATGTCAAATAGAAAAATGATGTGCTAAAATAGTTAAATTTTTTCAATTTAATTGAAGAAATAAATGGAAGAAAACACAAAAACAATTGGATCAATGAGAATGATCTAATTGGGGAACATAAAATAAAACCTTGCACCAACACTGGTCAATGCAAGTTTTTCAATACAACATAAAATGATAAGAGATAAAGTAGTCAATTTAAAATTAAATTTTAACTAATTCATCATCATGAGTGTTGTTAGATTATTATAAAGTGTTATTTTAAGTGTGATAGGGAAGTTAGCTAAAAATAGGGAACCAGAAATCAATCTATGGATGGTTTCAAAATGTTTATGCTAAAAGGTATCTGTGTTGGAAATGGTACTAACTTGGTATTAGGTCATACTCCCTCACTTCACAATCCTACATTGATAAGTGTGTTAAGTTATTTATCAATATATACCATTAACTATGTGTTTATACTTGGATATAAAGCCATGGGATCTTTCCACTTGGTGATGAGATCCAAGTAGGTAAGCTTTGGGAAGATAAATGTTAAATGCACTTTAAATATTATGTGATTTGGTAGTGTGTGAAAAAAAATCAAAATAGTGTAATTAAATGGTAATTTAAAAAACATGTAATTAAACTATATGAGATACTCTAAGCATGTAAACAACTGAAAATGAAAGTGTGAATTAATTACTAGCAAATAGTTGTTAATTTCTAAATTAATAATGGTATAGAGTAGGTTTAGATGACATTATATGCAAAAAGTATAGAAAAAATTCAACTAGGTCATTACTATTCTATGTAAGTAAGAGTCTTTAAGAAAAATGTTGACTAGGTTGACTTAGTATTTTAGATAGAAGACAAGATATAGAACTAAGTCAACCAGGTCAACTTAGTTTGTTGTAGGATTGTAGTTTTGAAGACTAAAAACTTGTATAAAATAGAATTGTAATGAAGTAATAAATTGATAGAGACAAAAATAGAATAACCTTGGTGGGTTGGAGGATGATGAAGATTGTAAATTTTCTACTAAAGTACCTTAAATGTTGCTTTCAATTTTTGTAAACTAAGTCAACTAGTTTGACCTAGTTTTGTAAAACCCTATGTGCTGAAGAAGGATAAGATGACTAAGTTGACCTATTCAACTTAGTTTGTTGAACTGAATGTTGAGTGAAAGACCAAGTCAACTTGCTTAAATTAATTTTTTGATATGAATGTTGATTGAACAATTAAGTCAACCTGAATTACTTAGTTTGTTGATCTAGATGTTGATTGAAAGACTAAGTCAACCTCCTTGACGTAGTTTATTTATCTAGATGTTGATTGAAAGACTAAGTTGACCTATTCAACTTAGTTTGTTGATCTAGATGATGATTAAAATACTAAGTCAACATATTTGACTTAGTTTGTTAACCAGGATGATGAAGAAAAGACTAAGTCGACCTACCTAACTTAGTTTATTGATCTGAATGCTGACTGAAAAACTAAGTTAACTTATTAGACATAGTTTATTATCTATGAACAAATAAGAGTAATATGTCAACATATTCAATATAGTAACTTATATCTGATAAAGACCTATATAGAAATAAAAGAGTAATTTATAACTATATTGACTTGGTTGACATAGTATCATAAATATACAAGGGTTAGATTCATGCCAGTTTCACCAAAATATATGCAATGTGAAATCCAGTAGATATATAAATCAATCCTAGCTTGGAAAAGATAGATGCTACTTACACTTTTGATTGGGGATACATTAGATAATCACAATGATGACCAATATGGATCCACTAGACCTTATCAAGGGATCTCTTACCATAAATAATATCACAAGGGAGGGTTCTCAAAGCCCCCATCCAAGCAAAGCTATGCAATAACCATAATTAGGTCCTATGGTTTCATATTCACTAATCTAATAACAATTAAAACAAAATATAATATCGTGATCACTAGAGCTTGTGGCACAAAGTGGGGGTAATAAAAAGTAAAAATTAAACATTCATAGGAGACATAATATTAATTCAATATATACAAAATCATAATGCATGGAAGAGAAGTGCAAATACATATCTATCTACTCTTACAAAGGAGGAAAAAAATTAGGAATATTTACATTGGAAGATGAACCCACTGAGTCTCAATCTCTCCCTTGGATAAAGGTCTTTGCAAGAGGTTATTTTGGTATGTAAGGATTATGAGGATAAAATAGATCTATTCTACACAACCTATTAATTCATCCAAAACACTTTTCTAAAAGATAAGATCCATATCTCCAAATAAATTATGAAACCCTAAGATTACTCCTCAAGTAGAATGGTAGATAAGCAAATGCATAATATATCTTACTTCTTCTTATATTCTTTGATAAATGTAAAATTTAATGTCTTTATATAGGTGCATCTAGCCCTATACCTTTCAAAAAATTTAGGCTGATAAGGTTGACTTGGTTGACCTAGTATTGTAATTGACAAAAAACTTAACTAGGTAATGAACTATGTTCGCCATCGCTGACCTAGTTCTTGGTAAGCTTTTGTAAATAACAATACAAGGTTGATGTGGATGGCATAGTCATGTAAACTACTAAAAAGGGGTTTTGGTTAGGGAAAGGGATAATGAATGTGGTAAAATACTAGAGGAAGGTGTAAAATAGGAGGTAAAGCTCAGGGGAATGGTTTTTAGGAGACAAGTGTGTAAATAACAAGTGGCAAGAAGGGACAATAATCTTGTGAAGCACCAATGGTATGCCAACCCATTTCTCAGTGCACCCCTTAAGGAATGCACTCAGAGAGATTAAGACTCAAGATTACTACAATATAGAAAGTGTTAGTAAGTTATAAATTTTGTAAATATTATGTGTATACACCTACACCTATGTTTTTGGGTTATGTTCCTATATGCACAAAATTGGGAACTTTGTTTTATGCCTAGAATATTTGATTTAGTATGCAAACCGTAAACCTCCTTGCAAGTATGGCATGATCTAAAAATGTGTGATTGCTAATAGGATAGGTTGTACATCCTCAACACCCATTTGTGAAGATGGTTTCCTACATACCAATACTTTGAGGATGGATCAAGCCTGATGTAGTTCTCCCACCTAATGTTTGGTGCAAGTGCAAGTGAATGCTAGAATGAGAATTCATTTGAAATTCCTTGATTATGCTTGAGCTTGATAATATTTGAAATCTAGGCTTAGGTAACTTTTATATGGTAGTATTCAAAATTAAGGTAGAATAGGGATCAATTAGCTTGATTTTTCTTAACTTGTTTCTTATTTGAATAGGCCTTTTGCATCTATATTCCATCTAGTGGATAAAGTTTAAATAGTCATGTATTTATAGTGATATGTAGCTTGTGTGAATAATAAAATGTACTTAGGCCAACCTTAACAGGGGCACACATTTGAGAATATATCTATTCTGGAGATTTATGGTAAGGGACACTAACACCAAGTTGGGGACACTAACACCATATGGCTCTAATGTCCTTAATGTAACACTAGTGCCCATCTGGTAGACTACTCATTATAATGGGTTGGGATCTAAGAATGTTGTTTGGGATAATGTTTGAGTTGATAAAATATGTTTCTATTTTGTACAATGGTTGGAAAAGTGTGATAAAGGCTCTAAGATAGGTTTAGGGATAATATAGTAATAGGTTGTCTCAAGTAACACTCTTAGCATCCAAATACCACTTTTAGGTTATTACACCACCTTGTACTAGTGTTTCTAATTAGAGTAGGATAGTTTGGTATTTAATCTTGTTGTTATTAAAAATATGGCTATGATTGATATTCAAACCTATCATTTTTTTCAAACCATGGTTGATTTTCATTCCATGGTTATTGATATTGAATAGAATGTGGATACCATTGACGATTCAAGTTGTGTGGCTACCATTGATGGTTTTTAAATTATTGAAACTCATCTCCTTTATGTAAGGAATGTGGCATATACAATATGTTTTTTTTGCAATAATCTAAGAAATATATAGTTAGAGTTTATTTTGCTTCTACCTATTTTATTTGTATATAAAGTGTGTCTAGTTGTTTGGCCAAATGATGAATAATGTATTGTTTTATGTTCTTTAAAATATTTGACTTCCATATGTAATATTAAATATTTGGAGGAGAAGGATGTATTATTTATATTGTTGTTATTGATCATAGATCGAGAGTAATTCATATAAAAAAGTGTGATGTTATGAAATGACAATTTTGAAACATTCCTAATACCCATAATATCTATAGCTTCTTGGAATTATTTAGTTATCCCTTTTAAAAATATCAATTTAATAAATAGACTTATTTTTTTAGACTATTTCAATCTAAACAAAAATATTTCCATGTAATCTTCCAACATCTTTCCTTCTTTTTCTGACATCTAGAATATGTCATATTCCTTGGAATCTTTTCTTCCATGGTAGTCCTAGTATTTAAAATGGAATTGATCATTCATATCCTTCCATATTGTAATTTTATTCCTTTCTAATCTCATGAACCATTTTACAGTTACATATTTAACACCAACTAGAAATAATTTCTATATATGATCATCTTTATTATATTCAAAACTACAACACAGATGTCAAATTCAAAAATATGTCAAGGTCCTCACTCATCATTCCACTAAAATCAGGTAATGTAGAAGCATGAATATTCCTCATAGGTGCATCAACTATGGGATTGTTTGTGGTAAATTCAAAATTATAATACTCCCATTAAAAATATCCCATGCTACATGCAATCATCGAATAATCCTTTGAATTAGTTTTTTTATTTCCTTGCACAATATTAGTTTAAAATAGAAATTTTTTATTTTTTCTTATTCTACTTGCAAGGATTGAAATATTAACTGGAAACCAATAAATCTTTTCTATAAATCATAAAAATTAGACTATAAATAGGAATTTTAATCTAAAATTAAATAATTTTAATATAAAAAGTGGTAAAATTAATCTAGAAATAAAAAATAATAATTTTATAAAAAGAGTTTAATCTCAAAAGAAGGAAATTTAATCTAGGAAAATAATAAATCTAATAAAGGATAATAGTAAATCTATCAAATCATTCTAAAGATCCTAACACTTAACATCTCCTTGGCAATGGCACTAAAATGGTTGATAAATTCAACTCCCAAATTAAACTTAACATAGCCAATTCTTTCATACGACCTAAAATATATGATCTCGAAGGGAAGCCACTTGGTTTATTTATTATGATACAATCATTAATTATCAGCCCAAGGGATGCATTGCTGCAAGATGTCAACATTGGATGAGTGTTACTAGTATCTTTTAAAGGTTGGGGTCCTAATTTTTTTGTAATAGAAACACACTTGTAAAATGGAAATGATAGGAATTTAAATCACATTTTCCTAAAAGGTAAATTTCATAAATGAAATCTAACCTATCCTTTTTTGAAATATGAATGTTTTTATTGGAATGCAATTATGAAACTATGTTTTGGAAGCTTCCCATACTTTATAAATTTAAATTATGAACATAAGATTAAATAAAACACATAGAATTTAATTAATGTAAATAAATAACATCTACTTTAATGAAGTTATATAAAATAAATAATGCAAACAACATAAAATCAACTTATCTAATGGATGATATTTTCAATAGAAATCCTCTCGAGTGGCCCATACTCAATTGGACTTGCATTCCAATGCCCTATTCTGCTATAATCGATTTAATTTAACTCACATTTTATTTCATAAACACCAAAATTAAATAATCACAATACTCATACCTTTCCTTTTGTCTAATGAATGAATTATTTATTTCCTACATTCTAATTTCTTGCTAGTTATATTGCAACTTGGTATGTTATCCTTATATAAGGGAGATGAGTTCTTATTTGGATATTTCCCTAAATCTAGGAGTTATAAATGAAAATATATGGTTGTTCAAAACATAGAATATAGTCACAAAAATACAGTAATAAACTTATTAAGTTGAAACATAATAGAATGTTATATCAAAAGAGTGAAATAAATAAGATGAGGAGGTCAGAATAATTTAGTTTGGATTTTTTTTAATTTATCCCTACATTCACAAGATTATCTCTACTCCTTAAATCATTTAATTAATATTCAACTCTAAACCATAAACTAACCTCTAATGGAAAATAGTTTATATACGAGGGAGTAATATGGTATAGTAATTCTTACAACCAACTTCTTCATTTCCTTACTATCTAGGAACCATTCCATTCCTCTAAACATGAAGGGGATCCACTTAAATTCACTGAAAAAATGATAGTTCCAACAATGTTCCTATAACAAATGTTACATGTGACTTCCCAATTTCTATAGGTGAATGCATATATGTTATAAGTGATTGTCGAGGTATTATAAGTGTACTATGAAAGGTACAAATTATGCTACAAGAGGCTCCTAGATAGTCAATATAGGTGTATCAAATGTACTGAATAATATTAATCATTTATTACTATAGGTATCTCAAATTATCTTATATTTCTCCATAAGTAAAACCGTCTAAGAAAATCATTAAATCATAGTCTTTTATTCATAAACCATTATTTTATATCATCATATAAAATATATGCAACATAAATAGAAATAAGGATGAAAGCATGGTCAATGAATATAATAATGTAAAAAAAAGGTTTTGGAATAGTAATATGTGAGATTAATGTCATTTATTGGCCATATAATACCCCCAATTTATTTTATTGCACATCCTCATGCAACCATATTAATACTCCAAAAACATCATCCAAACTACCATATATTATTGGTTCATACATGTAAGCATAGTGATTTAACCCATGATCTATTCAATCATTTTTTCAGTACATTATCTTATTCATAAATTTTGGTTGTGTGTGTGTGTGTGTGTGTGTGTGTGTGTGTGTGTGTGTGTGTGTGTGTGTGAGAGAGAGAGAGAGAGAGAGAGAGAGAGAGAGAGAGAGAGAGAGAGAGAGAGAGAGAGAGAGAGAGAGAGAGAGAGAGAGAGAGAGAGAGAGAGAGAGAGAGACTCATGGTTTAGTAATTATGCTAGTAATAATAGAGGGTAGTTTTGATGAGTTTATATTTAATACTAGTATGGTCACATATTAATAATCCAAAACATTTTTTTCCATTATTATAGTCCTCATCCATGATTTCATCCTTCTTTCTATCTATGTTGCATATAATTTTTGTGATGATAAAAAATAATGATTTATGAAAAAAAGAGTGTGATTTATTGATTTTATTACATGGTAATGTATAAATATAATATAACTATATACATAAATGAGAAATAATATTTACTAATTTTTTTTCACCTACAACAACTTTTTGGGAGCCTCTTGTAGCATTAGTTGTAGCCTTCACACTTCTCTTGTAATAACATCAACTATTCTTATTTAATTTTGTAAACCTCTCCAACAAGATTAAAAAACTATAATAATTAAGTACAATTATAATGATTAAATTTATATTAATACTTATTTAATAATATGGTCTTTTTATCAAGAGGAAATGCAATGATTGAGACACTATATTTGTCGTGTTAAATGTATAACAATTTTAAATCACTTGTCAAAAATTTAGATTTTATTTCCATATTACCTTGGTAAAATAAACATAATTTAATTAACATTCCCCCATCCCCATCCCAACTAAAGGGTGACCCTTGTATTCAATTGGAATAAGAGATAAAAGGGAATTTTATGGTAAAATGGTAGGTTATAGGGTAAGAGTGGAGTATGTTGATATGATAGGGAAGTGTAAAGTGGGATAATGGAATAGATGAGTTGAAATATTTTAAGAGTATGGGAAGGAATTAAAGACATATAGATGGTGAATGCAAGTTAAAATCTATAAAAGAGGGATTAGGGTGTTGGCATGTATCTGTTGATATTAATCTAAAGGATCACATAGAATGATATAGTTGCATAATTTAATACTAGGATAAAAAATCAATTAGATATTTAATAAAATTAAAATTTAATAATTTTATAGTGTTTCACAAAAAATGATGATGCTAAGAACAAGTTAATTTAATTTTTGCATGATGTCCTTCAAATAGTGACACCAACTAATGAAATCAATAATCAAGTATCCCAAAAGAGTAGAACATTAGGATAGTTGAGAGCTAAAGAGAGGAATGTTAATGAAATAAATAAAATGCGAATTATGATATAATATTTGTTATTTATTTTTAAATTTCATCTAAATGAAAAAAATTCCAATAGAGCAACCAAAATGTTCCTATAATGAACTAATATGATTGTAGGATGTCTTAGTAATTGAGATAGATAAAACATATCAACAACAAGAATATGCCAAGGTAGAAAATTTGGGTATCAAATTGGTTGTATTAAATGTATATGAAAACTATAATATTGGATTGTCAAAGATAACTAGGTAGTAGTGGGTACAAGTGTAAACTAGGAACCTATAGCCACTAGGCTAAGAGAATACAATACCACATAAGCAAGGTGAAAACATGAATTTTCATCCTTAGAATGATTGTGAGAAATATATATCAATTTAATTATGAATATAAAAAATTAAACTAAAGATCAATATCCTAAAACCCTCCTAAAATATAAATATTATCTCATTTGTAGTGATGTTAATGTTTTTCCAGGCACCTAAAAAAATGGAAAAGTAGTCCTAAGGTCTCAACATATCTGCAACAAGTTAGAAATGGATGAAAATGAAAAATACAATGTTTTTCCCACTTTTTTATAAATATTTTTCTCTAAATTGGATAGAAAGTTGGTTTTTGAGTCAAGACTCTCAATTCAATACTTGGTCAGCTAGCAATCTAGTTTTATAATCCAAGGTTGTCAATAATGACAGAAGGTTTTCATTATTGAGATTTTTACTTATTTATTTATTTTATTTTATTTTTAAATGATAAAAGGATGATAAGTTTAATAAGAGGATAGACCATAACATTTATAACCTTAAAATTAACCCAAAACCTTGAGTAATTGCATAAATTTCTCCATAATGATGTATTTTGAAAGGATAGTTGCTAATGAGGAAAATTATCTTGAAAAATTAGAAACACATAACTTATATGTTCAGTTGTGAAATTTCCATTCAAAATTTTAACCACTTGTCTAAATTTTATCTTGGTTGTCTTAGTGCATAAAATATGAATTATTATCAATTATTTCAGTGGAAAACTCCCTATTGAGTGTAAACATCATGCCACATGATTATTAATTGTGGTCTCTAGGTGATGTGAATCTAATGAAAATTTTTAATTAGTGTGTGTGTGTGTGTGTGTGTGTGTGTGTGTGTGTGTGTGTGTGTGTGTGTGTGTGTGTGTGTGTGTGTGTGTGTGTGTGTGTGTGTGTGTGTGTGTGTGTGTGTGTGTGTGTGTGTGTGTGTGTGTGTGTGTGTGTGTGTGTGTTGTTTCCTATATTCCAACATGTATCACATTGGTGGGTGTGCTTTGTTGTAAATAAATTTACTAAAGACATTTTCTTGCAACCAAGTTCTTAGAAATCTAGGAGCTTTCATAAAAATCATAAATAGTTGTTCATCATGCACATGTATACTTTATGCATCAACTTTTAGTTGTAAAAATAATAAGTTGTCTATTTTATATTATTTATAGTATGGATATATCAAATTCTTAAGGTGAAATCTATATAATATTCAAACTATTAGGATTTAGTCTATGCATTAAATATTGTATCAAAATGTACAAAAAATTTAAATATACTAATTTAAAAAAATTATTAATAGAATATATATTCTAAAGTAATGTATTTAAATTTACCATACATTTGATCTCATTTCCAAAGAGATTTAGCATTTTAGGGTTTTATTATGAAACACCTATGTTTAGATTAAAGGGTTGAGATGCCTAAATTAGTCAAATAAATATGCAATAATTAATCACTGATTTTTTATAACCTTTGAATTTATTTGGCTTTCTAATAATTGAAATAAATAGGCATAAATAGAGACTTATCTAAAAACTTAATTTTGTAGATGATATGGGTTATAAAGTTAAGATTTGGGTAGTTATCTATGTCATCAACAAGATTTTGGTATTCATATACTCACTGGACAATATCACCCAATATGGATAGTAACACCATATTTGTGTAGTGTCCTCAATTTAGTGATAATTTACCCTTTGTGTAACTATTCTTATTTTATAGGAGCACATGAACCTATGTTTGTATGTCATGTTCTTATGTGCATGAAACCTAGAGCTCTATGGTGTGCCTAAAAAACCTAATTTAATGTGCAAAACCTAGTCATCATTATAGGTATGGCATGAGAAATAATTTTGTATGCATTAGTTGGATGAACTAGACATCCTAAACACCCCATTATGTATAGAGTTGCCTACATACCAGTACTCTGAAGAGGGATCAAAGCTGATGTAGTTCTCACACCTAGTGCTTGATGCAAGTGTAAGTGAATGCTAGAATGAGAGTTGGTTTGGATGCCTTGAATATGATTGAGATTTGAAATGTTTGAAAACTAGGCATAGGGATAGAGTAGATGGTAGTATGTATAAAGTAAGGTAAAATAGGGATCAAATACCTTAATTTTTCTCAAATTTGTCTTTAGTTTGAAAAATGTTTTCAACTATTTTACATATAATGAATATAGCTAAATTAGACTTGTATTTATAGGGTTATCTTGCTTGTGTAAATAAAAAAATGACCTTAGGCCAACCTTATAAGGGGAATAAATTTGAAAATTTATTTTTTTAGAAGTGTTGAGGATAAGGATAATAGTACCCAATTGGGGACACTAGCACCATGTGCATGTATTATCCCAAATGTGGTGTTAATGTCATCTTGGTAGACTACTAAGAAAGTTGGATTATGATCTAAGATAATAGTTCTAAGACTATTTTTTGACTATATTTAGGTGATTTTGGTTTCTTGAATGACTAGAAAAGTAAGTCTAATGGTTAAGGATAGGTTTATGTCTAACCTAGGTTTAGGTTAACTCAAGCAACGCTCTTAGAATCCAATCACCACTTTTAGGTGATTACATGTCCCCCCTTATGTTAGTAATGTAGCAAAGTGAAATGACTAGTATAAATGAAAAATAAGCATACCTAGACTTACATTGGAAGTGAAGCTTGTGTATCTAAGTTTGAGTCTATAAATCTAGAATTACATATGTGGAAAATGATCCAAAACAATGTCTTGTAATGAAACATGCAAAACTTAGTCCTTAATTAAGATATGATAAAAATCAAAAGACTATTCTAAAATGGAATAACTAAGTAAAATTTAGTAAAGAGAAACTAAAGGAACAAATATACCTCATTGGGTATGTGAACCAATGCATGAACCTAGTGACAACCTATGTGTATGATCATGTATAGTGATCATATCATTAAATATATTAAACTAAGTTGATGGCTTGCTCAATCCTTGTATTGGTGGCTCTAGAACTTAATTAGGTTCTGAATCCATCATTATCCACCCCTACTTAGTGTAACCTGATCTCTATGAATAGCTTGGATAAGACTGTAAGTGTGTCTAATCCTCTCATATAGGTGGCTCAAGAACTCAAATAGGCCATGAATCAATCATTACCCACCCATGTCAAGTAGATGAATCTCTAACTATATTATGTAAAGTTATCAAATTATCGAATTGAGTAAATCTAGCTATGTATTAAGTTTTACGGCCACTCGAGTATATTAGGAGGCTTTAGGACACTCGAGAATGCCAACCATGGAAGATGTAATAAGGAATGAATCTAGTGACAACCTAGAATGTGATAAAAAGTTTTTAAAACATAGAGAACGACATGGATTTTACCATTCCATTTTATTAACCTATTTGAAGCTGAGTATATGGAAGCTATGTGATACACACATGCCCCCAATCTAGTATTTGAGTATACTAAATCTTAATTATGTAATAGTTAAATTTGTGTAATTAATTTAGATGTATGAGTCATCATGTCATGCATGATGCCCCATATTTGAGTAACTAATATGAATCTGATCTGAAATAAATGTATTTGAGTTAAATTTGAACATAACTCCCAAACCTATAACTATATCCATATACATTTGTATTATACCTAGTGTACTAGTTTGAATGATCTAGACTATCTTGAAGTTGAGACTACTAGATATTAACACCCTATAGTGGATAATATTGCCTTGTGGTGATACTTTCCAAATATAAGCACTAATGTCTACCTTATCTAATTAATGTGTGATTTGAACTGACTACTAGTCTATGTTCTATTTTGTGTCTACCTAGAGTCTAATTTTTAAAACTGAGCCTATGTGCTAAAATTTGTCTATGAAAAACAAAGTAACATCCTAATCTTTGTGACAAACCCCTATAAATTTCCCCTCTTTTGAAGGTATTTATGAAATACGTGTAAGAACTAACCTCTAAAGAAGTATCTATAATATGTGTTAGCTAGAGCATGTGCATGATACTCTAATATAATTTGAAAAACATTACATCAAAATGTAAATGAATTTGAGCATAAGTAGGTAATGTAATTTGTATTTTATAATCTAACATTGCACAAGGGTGTCAATACATATGTAATCAATGTGTGTAGTAGCAAATTTTCATAAGAGGATGGGGCATGTTGTCATCACGACACCCAAGGAGGAAGGGTAGATGCATGAGATCCCTTATGGAATAAAAATTTGGTGTGTGTTTATGTGTATGTAATAATGAAATACAAGTGTCATGGTGTATAAGTATACAAGGAAGCAAATATACAAGCACATGAGTGAAGAAAAATATAGGAGAAGGGGCCATAATACAAAGGACATGGGCACATGTCACTAAATATGAGAATGAATACATATAAGGACATGTTAAAATGTCCACATACACAAACAATAAGTAATTTGGCATAAAGCCACATAGAAAGACATGTTCAAATGTCCACATATAGAATTAGGAAAGCACATACAAGGGACATAGGCACATGTCCAATGCATAAAAATAGAGAATTAGTATAAAATCCAAATAAGAATAGCATATTCAAATTCACTTGAATATATAAGAAGCATATTAAATAAAATCTAATCTAGTCTAGGAAAACTATAAATGAAACCATGTATAACTATGTAGTAAAAATCTATGTAGATGTCAGGATGCATATATATTGAGTCTAACTAGGGATAGTTAGTAATAAATCTAAGTGTTGAATAGAAATGATCAATATCAAGATAAATCAATGCAAAAATTATAATGTATAGTATGTAAAGATAAAACCTAGTTATAACAACTCTATAGGAGATGCCCCTAAGTGGGTGGATGTATCAAATGTATAAACCTGGATTAGTGTAAATTCTCTCAATGGGTAGATTATAACTGGTCTAGATCATTGTAGTAGACAAGAGTCCTATTTATAATCTACAAACACTCAACAAGAGTAAGTGAAGCTTATGTGTATGATAAAACTAAAAATACTAGGATAGCTAGCAATATGCAATATCTGGCAAGTATTAGAAATATAAACATAGCAATGCAAACAATATATAAATATTTATGTTTTTAAAATATTTGAATTTTTTTTTATGTTTACATGTTATATTATTTTTATGTTTTTTGATTATGAGCTATGTATAGGAAAAGATAAAAATTATGTACAAGGAGCTAGAGAGAGAAAGAAGTATGTACATTCAATTGACAATGAAAAGTTCATCTTTTTATATGTAGAATTTCCTTAGATACATGATGTTCAGTGAATTTTTGACTGTCTTTCCATCGATTGAAGATAAATTATATACTTTTAGGATAAGATTTTTGGTGATAATGTATAATTTGATCCAATTGAGTTTAAACTTTCCTTTATCTTCTTCTTTGCCATTGACATTTTTGATATTTTCTTTTAATACTAGATCATTGATTTTGAACTCTTGGTTTTGGACTATATTATTGTAGGTTCTTTAGATTCACTTATAATAAGCTCTTAGATGTTCTATAGCTTAGATACATGTATGATCCAATTTTTATAGTTCATGGAGACGTCACTCTTTGTACTAGTCATTTGTGATGAGTCCTTGTAAAGATACCCATAAATATGGGTTTCTAGTTATAATGAAGTAGTGAATTTTGTGTCATTACAAGTGAATAAAGAGTAGCTTTGTTGGTATATGTATACTAGTGTGATAATCCCAAAGTGCATTGATGATTTTATTGTGCCAATCATAACCAAATTTAGTGATTATTTTGCTGAGAATGTTGTTGATCTTCTTATTCATTGCCTCTACTTAACCATTACCTATGGGTAGTATGGTGTGGAGAATATGTGTCAAATTTTATATTTAGCACAAAACTTTTTCATTATTTATTTCTTGAAATAAGTTCCATTATATTTATTAATGGATGTTGGGAGACCAAAGTGGTAAATAATATTGGTCATGAGAAATAAAAAAATATCTTCTCCTTTTATTTATTGTAGTGGGCTTACTTCTACCCACTTTATAAAATACTTTGTTGATGTGATAATGAATTTGTAATCACCTTCTAATTATGGCTTGATTTTACCAATTAGATTGAAGCCACATAACATGAATGGACATGATGATATGATAGGCTGAAGTTGTTGTGGCATTGACATTTGTCACATAATTTTGCATTCTCTTAACATTTTGTTCCATATTTGGCTAGTATTAACATTTCTTGAGTAATTTATGGGACATTGCATTACCATTGAAATGACCACCACATTCACTATTGTGTATCTTTTGAATAGCTAATTTAGATTCTTCAGCTATTAAACATCAGAGTAAGTGTCTATCAAAATATATTTTAAATAAATCACTGCCAATGATGACATATCAAAGATAATTTAGTTGCAATTTATGATTTTCATTATTTATAAAAGTATCTGGTGTGATAGATTTATTACAAAATTTGTACATAATGGAGAACCATTCAAATGGTATCATACTACATATGGTAACTAAGACTATTATAGTAATAAGTTATGCATGGGATGGTAATGGATATTATAATCATTTAATTGTGAATAGATCTTATTTTGCATCCATGTCTATGGGGATCAATGATGGGTTATTTGGTAGTACATTGGCATGATGATTGTATTTTCATAGGATGTTCTCAATAGATAAATTTTCAAATTGAGTGTGCAAACACTGAACCATGTCCTTATAAGGAATAAAGTGTTTTTCATTTATTTGGTAAACACATGTGATTTGATTGATAATTAATTAAGACTCCCCATAAAATTTTATTGATTTTATCTTAAGAGATTGAGATGATTGAAGGCCTAATATGAGAGATTTATATTCCATATTATTGTTGGTGCATGAAAAACTGAGTCAGTATACAAGAGGTACCATGTGTCCTAAAGGATTGATGAAAATAATTACACCACCACCACCAGATGCACACCTAGAGTTGTTAAAGAACATTATTCATGTGTCAAGATTGGTATTTTATGTTGTGAAATTGTCTCTAAAATCTTTGTTAATAGGATGTATATGTAGTAATGGTGATGCTTCTAATTGGTCTATGATGATTTGTCCTTTTATAAATTTTTGTAATATGATTTTGATGTCAAATTTGGTAACATAACCCATTTGGCAATATGACCTGAAAGATGTGTTTTTGAAATGATAAATTTTAAGAGATTAACCTTGGTAATGATCTATATTTGATGTATTCTTTGTTGATCTAATTATGTTTTTTGAACCTTTTATTGTTCTGAGTTATGCTTTGGTAACCATTTTTGTACTATTTTTGATTTCGACCCATTTTGAATTTGTAGATGTTCTAGTATCTATTGTTTGGAAAATATATCATTGATTGAGTCATTGGTACCTATTATATATTGTATTTTTATTTTCAATGTTAAACATAAATTTGTGTCATGCCCATGTATTTTATGATATGCCCAAATATATATGGATCTCTTCATTGGTTGTAGATGATGTAGGTTGATCAACTTAAATTTATCATGTCCCTAGTTATCTAACTTAAACTCCTATTTCACCTTTAAATTCTTTTTGAATCCTTAGTTGTATAGTACTTTATTGCAATTTTATGTTTTGATATGTAACATTATTTTCCACAAATTTACTAGTTGAAGATGTATAAACATCATTTACACTATTGTGCCCTAGAGGCCTTAATCTTATAAATTATTTTTCCAATGTTGTAATATTTTCATGTAGTAGTTGATTTTGATTTGTTAAACTTGTAATTGTCTTTCTCATACTAATAATTTGATCATGTAGAGTTTCACAAGTGCAAACCCTAGTTATTTATATTTGAACATGTAGGCACACACCCTGTAAGGAAGAGGTATAAATAGGCTGAGTAGGGAAATTAGTGACAGTGTTATAGGCTACTTCATCTCTTGGAGGAATGATAGCATGAACCTAATTAAAGGGAAATTAGTTATCACCCTCATGAAGATGAGGATGATAAGTAGATTATTTCATTTGAGTAAGATATGACATTGAAACTTGAAACATAATTGTTAGCTTATGTGCTAAAAAATCTATGTGTATGGGTTTATTTGTTAATAGAATTCCACATAGGAGAAAGATAACATAATATAATATATGACATATATTGAAATTAATATAAAGCATCATGTATATATGTGTTTATGTTTTCTTGAAATCATTCCAAATTAAAGAAAACAAGCATGTAAATGAAAGTATTAAAATTTGTAACAAAAGGTGATTTATTTCTTTTGTCATTATGATCATGAATGTATGTATTATAAATTTGAATATGTATGGATCTAAAATTTGAGTATGAATTGAAAAGGATACAAACCTTAAGTGTGTGTAGAGTTATAGTTTTTGAATATGGGTTTTGTTTGTACAAAATTAAATTATATTTAAAATAAATTGAAAACCTGATGTGAAATTGATTTTAATTATCTAGGTTGTCTAAAAAAATTAAAAATTAGAATTATGAAGCCCTAATTTATTGCACAAAAAAGTATATTAATGCAAGCTAGGGTTTGAAGTACTATTCTAATTCAGGTTCACCAAATGATTAAACCTTTTTGGGGTTTTACTATGAAAATCCTATGTTTAGATTAAAGGGTTGAGATGCCTAAATTAGTAAAATAAATATGCAGTAATTAAATGTTGATTTCTTATGACCTTTGACTTTTTTTGACATTATCATGATAGAAATAAATAGGCATAAATAGAGACTTATCTAAAAATAGACTATCACATATGATTTGGGTTATGAAATTTGAGATCTGGTTATTTATTTATGTTGTCAATAGGATTCTACTATTTGTCTACTCACTAGATAGTAATGTCCAATATGGACAATAGCACTATCTATGTGTAGTGTCCTCAATGTGGTGTTAATGTACCCTTTGTGTGATTGTTCTTATTTTTTGGGAGCACTTGTACCTATGTTTGTATGTCCCATTCCTACATGTATCAAAATTGGATATCTATGTTTTGACTCAAAAACCTGATTTAATGTGCAAACCCTAGTCCTCCTCACAAGTATAGAATGAGAAATAATTTTGTGTGTGTTAGTAGGATAGATTAGACATCCTCAACACCCTTATATGTAGATATTTGTCTAAATACCAATACTTTGAAGAGGGATCAATCCTGATGTGGTTCTCCCACCTAATTCTTGATGCAAGTGTAAGTGAATGCTAGAATGAGAGTGGGATTGTATGCCTTGAATTTGCTTGATTTTTGAAATGTTTAAAAACTAGGTTTAGGGATTCATTAGATGGTAGTATGAAAAAAAATGGTAGAATAAGGGTTAATTAACCTAGTTTTTCTCAACTTTGTCTTTGGTTTGAATCTATTTTGCATTTATTTTCCATTTAGTAAATTAAGGCAAATTAGACTTGTATTTGTAGGGTTATGTTGCTTATGCAGATAAGAAAATGAGATTATTTCCAAATTATGAGGGGCACATATTTGAAAAGTATCTATTTGGAAGATTTGGGGCTAAGGACAGTAGCACCTAGTTGGGGACACTAGTGCCATGTGATTGTAGTGTCCCAAATATAATGCTAACATTCTCTTGGTAAATTGTTGAGCAAGTTGGCTTGGGATCTAAGATAATAGTTTTGTTGGGATCTAAGATAATAGTTTTGTAACTATGTTTTGACTAGATTTAGGTGATTTTGGTTTGCTAAATTATTTTAAAATTAATTCTAATTTTCAAGGATATGTATATGGCTAGCCTACATATAGGTTAACTCAAGTGACACTCTTAAAATCCAATTACCACTTTTAGGTGATTACACAAAGTTTTTACTAATTTGGTGGAAGGCATCAGTTAATTACCATCTATTTTGGTCAAGGACAATACTAGTGAGGATATATAAATGAATTATCCAATCTGGACCTTGAAGAATATTTATGAGATTGTTTTGCAAAACCTTACAGGATTACTAACATGCATTATTCTACACAAAAAAACATCATTAGAAACTAAATAATAATATTTTGATTGGTAAGATATGACATTAAATACAAGTACACTTAGTGAAAATCCTAACATCTTATTTTAGATCATATCTACCTCAATTGGATCTACTTAAATTTATGTCAATGATGTTGAATTGTTGATTTTAATAAGGATCCAACTAAATGTTTTAATGCAAAAAGATTATCAAATCAATAAATTAATACTGGTTAATGTAAGAATATACAAATATATGTAAAAATATTCTTAAGACATTATTAATGTGGAAAGAAGTGATGGAGCACAATAACATCCCTTTATAGGATTTGAACCTCCTATAGTTAGGATGATCTATCTAAAATGATAGGAAGTTTTTTGGTAGACTAAAACTGATTATTTATATCATTTCAGTCTTGTACATTTGACAAATACCAATTAGGGATCTACCTTTCAATTTTTGACATTCCTTCTATCAAAAGGTTTTCATTCACCATCTCATTGTGCCTAAATGTTTATATTATAATTTGACCCATATCATTCTAATTACACTACATAAATATCAAAACTTGATATATGTTTTTCATTGATAGTTATATATCTAATAGCTTTTTTCCAACCCTATGGATATTATTATCCATAGAGGTGCACTAGCATCGATTCTAGTGTATAGATCCTTATCTAATGTCTAGTTACCTAAAATCATCCAAATTTTAAATTATTTGAAACCTATAGGTTAGGGTATTTATCTTATTAAACCCTACCATGATATAGTTTCAAATTTGGATGTATAAATATAAATCCTTATCATTATTCATCTATAAAAATACTAATAAAACACATAACAAGGATCATTCAATTAATCACACAACTAAATTATTATTCCATATTCATCCCTATTTCTATATCAGTCATAGATGTGGTCATAAAAAATGTCTAAAGCATCCAAATAACATACCATGAGTGGTATTTGTCAAGTTACATGATAGATCATTATTTAGATCTATATAGAGACTAGTAGATCATTAATCACACAAAATATCACACATAGGGTAGAATTGCATAAGTTTGAGACACTCATATTATTGGCTATGTAGGTAGTGCTTATTGATAGAGGCTTCTTTTGAGGTAATCTCAACATCATGATAACACTAGACCATTTCTGGAGAAAATCCTTTTAAGGGTGAACAAGGGTGAAGATCTACAATTTCATAAATAAGAAGAGAGTGACAATGTATATTCTAAATTTGAATATATCATTAGAAAGGTAACAAAAAACTAGAACATTAAATTTAGTCAAATCAAGATCTAGTGGATATTTTATAAAATATAGTAACATATGATCACAGATAATAGAATTGATGTTAATGTCTTAAGGTTGATGGTAGTATTTTCAGTTGCTAAAAAAATAATTTCTAAAATCTAAGGAATATATAATAATTTTGATCCTACACACTTCTACATGTGTCCAACCTAGATCTATTTGGACACAATAAACCCAGGTAAGTATCATTTTTGTTTTTTATTTAAATCAATTGAACATATTTTAAATTTGTTACTTTTTATATTTTGTATATCTTAGTTTTATAATTGATAATATTCATGTATCCAATTTTTCAATTAACTGTCCTACTATAGATTAGTTTATCACTCTTGTGTATAAGTTATTATATTTTTTAAGCCTATTTCCACACTTTATAAATTTAGGGTTAAACATTTTGTGAACTTTATTACTATGTATTTTAAATTTTATAGCGTTTTTGATTTTAGTATTCTCTAGCTATAAGTTTTTTAATTTCCTTTGACAATTTATTTGACTTTATCACACATGAAAAATGTTAAAAAAGATCATTTCAACATGGAATAAAAAGAAGCCTTAGGCAACCACTTAAATACAAATAGAATAGTATTCTATGCAATCATGAATTTTACCCAAGAATAAATCAATAACCACACTAAGGCTATTACATCCACATCTAATAATGTTGAAATTGATTCTACTCAACATAAGAATAATATGGACCAACATAAATGAATGATTCTAATCAAGATGAAAATCAAATCTCTATTTATAATTTTTTCAATAAGATTGAATTATCATCTAAATTTAGTAGATACCAATGGGCATGATCCAACCATTTATCCTTGATATATCATATTCAAGTGAAAACTACCATCCTACACCCAGTATTTATCCATGGCTTATATAGGATTATGTGGTCCATGTTCTCACTACAAGAAGAGAAAAGGGTATCGAACCTGCTCAACAATCTATAAATATACAACAAGTTCCTCCTAAGCCTAAAATTTTAATAAAATCTAAATTATATGACCTTTTTAATCAATTGTGCAATACACATGTTAATATTTCAATCTTTACTCTCTTAAAACAATCAACTATCTATAAGGATATATATAATATGAAACATTGTATAAAACCCAAGTACCAAGTGATATAGAACCAACTTTCTTTTATGATATTATGAAAGATATTTAGCACAATGAAAATTTTATCACCTTTGATAGTAAATATTTACCATCTAAGGATATCATCAATAAATACTTGCCTTTATTTATTAAAGTACTATGAAAATAAAAGGCATCAAAGAGTGTTAGTTAATACTGAATATGAACTAAACATTATTAACATGGAATTCCTAATTACCATGAGTATTAATCCAAATGTTCTAAAAAAATATAAAATGTCTATCAAAGGATTTGATAAATTATGTAACCCATATATTGGTTAAATCACATTAGATGTGACATTAGGACCAAAAATAATACAAACCACATTCCATATCATGTCTCAATCATTGTATTATAACTTACTCTTGGGTACATATTGGATACACACAATGAAATCCATCCCATCACATTAAATAGATGTATCAAATTTATACATGATGGTACATTATGGAAAATACCCACCAATGATGAGCCTTTCATTTTTTTTAAATTATAAATCATGATATTGAAGTCATCCCTAATGTAATTCCACCAAAATAATATATTCCACTTTAGAATAAATCCACTTATGATATGGGTGAGTCAATCCAAACAAATAATTTATCATAAGAGATACATAAGGCATCAACCAATGAGAAACTACTAGATACAAATATTGAGGAAAAAACCACACAAAAATAAATAATAATACCAATCTAGAAAAATAAAAAATAAAAGATATTTATTTATTGGTTAATACTAAACAATAAGATGGAAAAGTTCCATATTAATATGATAGTTCTTATGAAATTCCTCATTATATAAGTGATGAACACTTATGGAAAAATAGTTTTGATCCACTTACAATTATGTCAAACAACCTATTTTTGCCTATAGACTTTGGTACTTTAAAGTTAAATCCATCTCTATAAGGAATGAAACCACTTATAGACAAAGGTAAAAATATAATGGATGTTCATGTTAATGCTTGTTATACCATACATCCTTCTTGGATCCTCACTTTAATTAGACATTATAAAGGGCCAATTCCAATCCACCATGTGAATAATGTGGATTCCTCTCATAATTCTCCATAAAAGATATTATATATTTCCAAAATCCAATATGTTCTTCAAATAATTATTAATATGTTACTTGAATGCAAGATTATATCTTTACCTTCTAGTAAACATTGGTCCTAAAATAAACTTAGAAAAAATAAGGATAACCATATCTCACTTATCATCAGATCACTGGACAAGATACTAACCATTGTGGGGGTTTTAAAAAGTCAAATTTAAACATATAAACAATGTTTTCATATATAAATTATACATGAAAAGTGAAAATATCATAATAATTTTACTCTTTCAAAATAAATTCATATTTCAAAGCAACCATGCCACAAAGATATAACTATTATTGTAAATGTTGATGGGGTTAAATATCAACATATCAAGGTTGATATAAATAGTTTAGATTCAATTTAAATCCAAACACTCATTGTTGATAACATAATCTATTAGACATATTATACTACCCATATCATGTTGACCAAAGGTTGATTTTACACTCATATTAGTAATGAATTTGAAACCAAACTTAACCCTTCAACTTGGCCAATATTGGTTGACTGATATGACTAAGAAATTAAATAATAAAAATATATACCTTATTTTCTAGTTTGAAGATAAATAATTTTTTGTGACACATAATGGATACAATGATAAACCCATAAAAACAACAACTAGCAGCAAATTACCAAAAAATATTAGAACATTGGCAATGATAAAAGATAAACAATGGTGGAAAACAAAATAACCAATTGACCAATTTCTATTCCCATAACTAGAAATGGTTTAACCTAATGATTTGAATCCTGATTCATCATTCATATTATGATTGCCATTCATATCATGAGTTTTTGAGGGTTGTTCAAGCAATATATGGTCCTATCATGCTACAACTTAACCTTGTCAATCTTTATATCTCCTTTCTAAATTTATTTAAGTGTTATCATGATTATAAAACATGTTAGATATTCATTGATCACTTTGATGGGTCTCCAACATGTGAGATATGATAGGTTTAAGGTGGATTGAGGAGGCAGTTTGATAAAAGACTCATAAACACATTAGTTCTTCTTGATAACATGAGGTATGTTCATTTTAAAACTTTCAAGAAACATCATGTAAGGTGTCTTAAGGTTCATTTGAGATTTATCATAGGTCATGAAGGTCTTTTTATATGTATTGGTATGATAATTTAATTAACATACTCTTTTAAGGTCATACATGTGCGTAAAATCAACATTATTTTGGTCATAATGAGACCCAATCTAGCCTTGATAGACCAATAAGTCAACTCACACATCTCTAATAGGCCTCATAAACCTCATCAAGCCACAACTAGACCATTTCATACCTCATCAATTCTATTAGCACCATGGTCAATGTCTAATCCCTCCTAAATGGGCTTTACCTATGATAAACAGTGACTTTTCAACTCCCTCAATTCATACCATCAGATTCAAAGTGTCATATGACTCCTATTTTACCTCTGCAACACTTGTAAATGGTGTTTTAGGTATGAAACAAGGAGAATTTGTAGATAAAATGTCAGGTTGTAGAGGTTTCTTAAGTAGTATGGATTTGTATAGTATAAACCAGCTCAAATGGAGTCATGTTTTTGCAGAGGGAGGTAAAAAAGATATAATGGAGAAGAAATAAATGTTTTTCAATCTCATGTAAGCTCAAATCCATCCCATCTCTCCCTTGAGATCATTATCACAATTATAGAGCTCCTTAGGTTTAGGCTTGTACCATATGGAGGAGAGTGGTGGACTAAGCTCATAACCAAATAAACTAAACTTAGGAAACCTTTAGCCATGGGAATTTATTTGGGGATTGGTCTTATAATATTTATCAATATTCCTTGAGAAGCTAAGGAATTTTTATGCCCTTCTCACCTGCACAGGCCAACTTGGAATGAATGGTTTTCAAAGATTTTTTTCTACTTAAAATAGTAAAACATGATATTTACTTAGGGCTTGAAGGATCCTTTAGTATAATTTTCATCACTTGAATCACATGTGTGATCTCATATGATAATAATACCTTCATTATTATCTCCTTTGCGTGATCTATAGATAGGTTTGTGTAATGGGTAGAGGTTTAATGCCTTCATAAAAGGTTGTGAACTATGTTAAAGTGTTTTCAAAAGAGTTTCAAGGTTTCCAATGTATTATTGCTTAGGTTGAATGTCTAATGGCCTCTTGTCATTTCATAACATCCCAAAAAATAAGGACTTGTGCATTTTTTTAAGACCACTATATGAAAAATACTGTATGCAGCTCAATGTCACCTATAAAACTTCAAATGTGACTTAAAACATGGAAAGAGGAGTTAAATTGATTATGGATCATCCTCATGCCTAGAGAACAAGATTATTAACCTCCATGGTGGCCTCACAATCCTATAAACCATATTCCTTACTTCCAACCCCACATAATCACTTTTAGTGGAGTTTAAGGTATTTTTTTAAAATTAAGGTTTTTTTGAGTTTTTGAGGTTTTAATTTAGGGTTGTATATGCTTCATTTATGTTTCTAAAGTTCCATGTTTACTTAGGTATATGTAAAAGGTCCTCCAATATCCATGTGGTTTATATATTAAGGGTCCTTTCCCTCCATTTCATGTGATTTTAATACTCTTGTTATTTCACTATGTTGTCACTGCCATTCACATTGTGCTCTAACCTTGTTGTCAATGTTTCACCCTCATTCACCCCACAATCATCTTCATTCACTCATCCACCCTTCCTTCTGAGGTTATGTCATGTCAACATACCTCCATAATCCCTTATAACCATTAAGATTAATGATATCATAGGATTATGGTCATAAATGGTCATGTGGAGAGTTGAGAAGGCCAAATAAACACCTATAGCTAGCCCTTTTAGTCCTACTATAGCAAGGTCTCCAAAAAGGGCACTATGATTATCATTTAAGGATATGGAGATTGATGTAAACATGAAAATATATGAATTATATGAGATACATGGAGGCACAAAGGTGTCACTAACGTTTAAACAACTATTGATTACTCTTCTCTCATGTAAGCAAGATACTTAGACCCTGTTTATAACAATTATGTATGAGTGTAGACCTAAAATTGAGTTGATACATGTGAAGAGACATACCTTTCTTATGTTAATAAGTTAATTCTCATAAAATAAACTTAAATTTTCATACTATTGAGAATACAACTTGATATTTATCACCTTTGGAAAGGTAGATTAACATCTACACATGCTTGAGATTACATAGGCCTACTCAAGCATGAGACCTAAGATTGGCTATAGTGTAAGGTATACAAAGGACTAAAAATTATAAAATCATCATATTACCATGATAATGGCCTTGATCACATGATGGAAACCTATATGGTAACAAGTACATCAAGGGATAAGGTTGAAATCCATACTTAGAACTTTCATGCATGCTCACATAATTTGCAGGAATTTATAGCTAGTCTAAGCCAAAATGGTGGTTTGGAACCTTTATGGGAATGTAAAATCCCCAAAAATTATTAAAAATTGTCATAATGATCCATTAAATATACTCATATATTCACTTGGGCTAGATAAATAATGGGTATACCCACTATTTTGTCTTAGAACAAGCCCTATTTATGATAATTGTCCATGGGTTGAAAGGGTGCATTCATGCCATAAAGGGTTTGAAATAAATATAGGACCCATAAAATAAAAATTAATGAAGGATGATGGTTAATTTTCATCAAACCTAATCCAAATCTAACACCCATAACTACATTCAAGAGCCTTGGAGATAGACAAATATAGTCAAGCATATAAGCCTGCGTATAGACCCTAGTTTTATCTTGATGTTCATTAAAGCTATTATAATAATTTAAATGGATAATGTGAGGTGTATTATGATGATTAATACTTGATAAGAAGGTTTCAAGTTAAAATAGGTGATAAAGTTAATTAAAGTGTCTTCAAACCCTACTCGTGCAAGTCAGCCTACTTACAAGTAACTCAAAGACTATCTTCAAATGTTCACCCACTCCACCATATGCATGGTAAAAGCCATGTATTTTAAGGAATTTTAAGTAACCCTATGGAAAAAAATTTAATGAATGATAAGCACTCAAAATGGTCTACAAACAACTCTAACCTCATCTTCCAATGTTCATATCTCTTCACATTCTTTGCATGAAAACCCAACCCATTCATGGAATATGAGAAGGTTGGTGCCCTATACATTCATGGAATTTGTTCCTAGTTTTTACATCCATATTATATGAACCATCATTAAAATGGTGGATGTCTCAAACCCTACACAAACCCTAAAAATGACCTAATGGTGGAACTTGGCTTCAAAACCCATCCAGATGAGATAATTTGACCATGAAATGACCTTTAAAGTCTCCTAAGGTCCTCTGGCCATTACAATGACCCATTGGTTAGCATGTGTAGAGATAAAACTATATGTAATAGTCTTGAAAGTGCTAGTTTTAAATCAAAACTAAAGATATTAGGATTGTTTATGTGTAAAATGAAGTTGGGGAGGAAGAATGAGTCCTAAAAAATCTAATCGAGCCTTCTAGCTGTCATCGAGGTGGCCTCCATGACAAGTTTAGTAAGTATAGACTTAAAAGTATTGGAATTCATGACTATATGCATCTAAAGTAATTCAAATTATTTAATCAAACTAATTATTATTAGCAGAGGTTCCTAAGCATCAAAACATGCTAATGATGATGATAGCCAGGATATAGTTTAGTGCACATAATAGTGTATTATATTCATATAAGAGGTTAGATAATTATTGTGTTATAAGTAGGATATAATATTAATGATTAATTTATTAACATGAATAGATTATTCAATTTAAATTAGACAAAAGGTAATAAAAAATTATACAAGAGAATGCACACAAGGAACAAAATAAGAAACCTTATAGGTAACCATAACCAAATAAGTCTCTATTGATCTCTTCAAAAATGGAACTCTATTATTCTTGCAAACACAAGTATATATAGATGTTTCCAATATATGACTATTCATATTCTTCTCATTCTTTGTACCAAAAGTGGAGTCTATTCATATTCTAGCCTATTACAAGTCATGGAGATATGACAAAATAGACTTATACATGAAAAAATGAGTACATAATGCATGAATATTAGACAAATATCTAACATAGATTTACAATCTGAATTCTTCTCCTAACACTTTCCAGGACTCAAAATGTTGTCTCATTCCAAGATAATGTCATAGGATATTTTGAAAATGTGAAAGTAAGAAAAGGTTATAGAAGTCATTAAGATAGTAATATTTGTAGTGATCACTCAAGGTACTATTTACGTATTTCACCTCTTACACACTACTTATCCACCATTTTAGGTTTCTAACTAAGAATCATACCAACCTACCACCATTTTTGGGTTTTAATATGTTGGAATAACCAGGTGGCTACCATTTATGGGTTTTCAACCAACTTATCCCTGATTGTATTACTAAATCATCCTCAATACAAAATTCTCTAGAAAATTTTATAAAATTTTAACTCTATGTAGTACTTAACTTGATGGAGATGGCTACCCTTTATGGGTTACTCTATGATGATTGACGATAAGAATATTCTGAACTAGACTGCATAGCCTTGCACTGAGTGATGATCTACTAGAGCTCTAACAGTGGTTGATACATAAGTGTGTTGATAATCTGGGTGACTTCACTAGAAAAAGGAGTCAGATTAGTCTTGTAGGCATTCTAATCTAACATGACTTCTTAGATCAAGTATAGTAGAGTGTACAATAGAGCATGGTAACCGATAATTTGATTGAGATCTATGTCATTAGTTATGCTCATGGTATATTTGGTGTTGGTGATACTTATTTGAATCTTACCACTTAGTTATTCTATCCTTTTGATATGCTATTGAGATTGGAGACTAGTGAAGGAACTATGAATAAGTTGACTCTACCAATTTAGGAGATTATCATGCATGTTGTCCTTGACATTAAATAACTTTTAGAGGGCTCCATCCTTCTCTTCCCTAGTAGTAGTGTGGCTAACCATGGTTGTTTTGGTGGTTGTGGTCATGGTAAAGTTTATGCTATAACTAGATAGAGAACCTTTCAATTATTTATTCCAATCCAACAAGTTACACATGACCCATTATGCTTTTAGGGTAACATTGTCCAACATGCCTTGGTAATCCTCTAACAAAGTGATAAGATTCACAACATTGGTTTTGACATCTTTTACCAATGTGTTGACTTTCTGGACTTTATGGGTTGTGCACTAGTCCTTGGTTAACTTAGAGACTATAGTATTGAGTATGCATTGGTCGTACATGACTTGGTCCCTAATTTCTTGAGTGACCAACTTAGGATATGCATCTTGGATAAGCTTTCCATCTTCATGGAGGTGAGCCTCCAACTCAACATCCTCAGCCTTTGATTGATCCATTTCCTTCTCTAAATATGTGGAATTATACAAAAGGACTCTTGAAATTCTATTCCTCCCTCAAGTTATTTCTTCAATGAAAGTCTATAGACATCTAATGTTGCTTCCTACTAGATCAGGAGTGTTGCCAATGTAGTTAAATTCACTAAATGGACAAGTCATGGAAAACTTGTAAGTGGGAGAGAGAAGGTGGTGCACCAAGCACCCATAGTTGGGGCATCCCATAGCCAAACTATTCTTAATGGAAATAATGGGAGTTATGGACCTATTAGAGCTCCAATTGATTCTTCTTGTTATTCTAGATACTACATCATGGCCTCTGGTATAAGCTTGAGTTGTTTTGCAGCATATTCAACATTTTTTTGTTTTTATTTAGATCTTCTTTTTCAATTTTTTGTTTTCTTCATTCTTCCTCTACCTAAAGATTTTGTGCACATTCTTCTTCTTTATTTTGTTCCTCCAAGGTAGTATCCTTGGCTTCTTTAGCCATAACCTATGCCCATGCCTATGCCTGTGCTTTTTCTTATGTTTGTTGTTGGTATAAGGATTCATATTCTTCTTTCTTCTACTTTATAGCTTCCTTGTATTATTGTTATGCATACATGACATCCTCCATGCCCTATTTTGCTTATAGTGCTATGTCCAATCTATTTTTCTTCTTCTACCTTAGCCTTGGCATTAAGCTTAACTTCTTTGTATTTTTGAGCTTGCACCTCTTATGCTTATTTGGATACATTGGTACTTTCTTGTTCCTTCTTAACCACTTTTATTTCTCTTTTTTAGTCAACCTGTATGTCATGGGACTTTTATGCCACCTCAGCTTCTTTGGATTGTTGACGTGCTTGTTGTTATTGTTGTTGAGCCTACTCTTTATGACATTTATTCTCATCCTTTTTGACATGTTGTTATGCCATGTGATCTTAATCTTCTTGTGAATCATATTTATATTATATTATGGATTTCTCAGGTGTGATCTCTTTGACCTCTTAGGCAGACTGTAGAGATTGAAACCTATACTTTTTTACATCCTAGGGTAACAAACCTCTATTTGGGTGGTGATAAAGTAGAATATGGAATAGTATGTGCTTCTTGTGTAATGGGAAATCAACTAAATATGTAATCTTCAAGTGTAAATGAGACCCTAGCCTCACTCTTGGTTCATGGTCTACACATGAGTGACTCTAGTGGGCATTATGGAAGTGTTAAAAAGACATTCAATTGTGAAGGTAGTAGAAGGTTGTTGCTAAAATAAGTCAACCCTTCACTTTAGTTACTTTGACTCTTCTCACATAGTACTGATGATGATGGATATAGGGTATGGTGGTATGTCTAATCAAAATTTTGGAGGAACCTTTTTACACACTTAAACCATACACATAGCCTTCTAGAAGAAGAATTACTTCTCCTCTTCCTTATCATAGAATTCTCAAGCCATATCTAAAATCATTACCTGGTATACCTCTTATTCATTGATGCCCATATATGGTAGGTTAAAAGAGCTTAAATTTTGGGAAAACTTAGGATCATCTAACCAGGTCACCATACTCCTTGTCTTACACTTCAATGGAGGAGACACAAATTTATGCTTGATGGAAAGCTTGCTTTTTCTTTTCTATGGATATGAACTAGTGGCTTCCTTTTGTTTCTAAGTTGTAGGGATGGTTTTGCTAGGTGGTAGGATTGAAGTGGTGTTTCATGCCTAGATTTGAAGGCTTTTTATTTGGGGACATTATCTTTCTCTATGACCATGGTGATAAATAATGGTAGAGGTCCAAAGGGTTACCTTGAAAACTCATAGATATGTATGAATACACCTTTTAGTATCAAAGTGACACCAACATGTTGGCCTAAGTAATACATTACATCTAATGGTACCCAAGAATGTGTGGTGAACATCTCTAGGCACTCTTCCCACCATGATTTTAATTTTCCCTCATGAGCTAGGGATCCATGATCAAGTGTCTAGATCAAGTTGGGCAATTATTGTGCTAGATAATAGTCAGTATCAAGGTGCACCTCTCCCTTTTTAGACTTATATTATGTAAAACACAAAATAAAAATGAGTAACTAGTATTATAATGTTTACTTGTGTGATATGTGACACTTGTCAATGTTCATGAGCAATTATTGAATGAAATATTCAAGACAATTAAACTATTCTTTTTGGTAAATCATATGATGGGTAATGTCCATGACCCCTTTTGAGATTTGCTTTGTAGACTTGGTCATTTGCTAGAATCTCCATGTGATGCATTCTATGAGGATGTATACTAAATCATCATGAATTTCTTTAATTAGTATCCTTATGGATCCCTAAACATATAAATATCTAACCTCTTTAAGAATAGGTGACATTCTTGTCTTGGATGGAGTAAGGGAGTCCTATCATATAGACATGGCCAAAGTTTAGACCATAGCTTATGTGTTTATGATGACTGTGGTTTCTTGGACAATGTAGATGTTATTATCACTGTATTGGCTAAGAAGGACTTGTAAAATCTCCACCAATTTTCCAAATGTGGGAAATCAAAGTAGGCACTCAACACATGTATTATAGAGGTGGTGGGGGGATTCTAGAGCTAGTGGTTACACAACATTAATGGGGTCTAATCAAAATAATTTCTATTCTAATTCTCAAAGGAAATAAAATGGATTTGAATCATTGAATTTTGTTTACCTTAGTAATATATTGATGCCCATTACTTCTTTTTGTGCATCTATCAAACCCTTGATGAGTTTTAGAGTATCCATGATTACTAAGTGATGAACTTGGACTCTGTTGGCTCTCAACACAATATTATTACCCCAACTCTTTGAAACTTAGATCTAGTAAATATTTGCAAGGATAAAATGTAGACTTGGTTCACAATCTTATGCCTTTGTATATTTCATGCCTATTGGTATCTACATAAATGTTGTGTTGAACTATGCATTTAACATTAATACAATTGGTGATATGGTAAATCTTATCGGATCTACAAAATAAGATAGTTAGTCATTATCACATGTGTGGAGATACACTATTATGTTTATTTCTACTCATATGGGAGTATGAGTTGATGATGTTAATGGGATACTAATTTGCTAAAGATTGAGTCAATCAAACCTTGGATATGATACTAACTACTTGGGGATGACTATTATATGATGAAGATCTTGGTTGATGTGACTTGTCCATATATTTCCCAAACTTAATTGCTTTGTTTTGCTCTTACTAACATCCATGATGATGCATGTGAATTATCCTACACATGATTAGCACATGTTATACTTGGTATATTGTTTCTGAAATGGTAGTGAATATATCATATATAAACACAAACACACACGCACGTGCGTGTGTGTGTGTGTGCGCACGCACACACACACACACACACACACACACACACACACACACACACACACACACAAAGAAAAATAAACACACAATAAACATGGCAAAATGATAAATCCAAATCTAATTAGTGCTACTCATCACCCACTCACTTAGTATAATGAGATCAATTATGATTATTGGTGGTAAGGATTAAACCTACATCCATTCAGCCACCCTCACAAAATGGGTCCTTGATGTGATATGTCATGTATGACATAATGCCCTTTCCATCAAATCTATATTTTTTTGGAAATGCTCTAAAATGACTATCATATAATAAAATTGGTTGATCTTTATGAAATTCATTGTATCATAGATTCATGTTCAATATTTTCTACATAAATATTCATCCATATTATTTAGTTCAAGAAGTTTTTTGATGAGAGACTCATGATCTCCTAGTCTCATGAGCATTTTAATGAGTAGACTAGGTACCAAATATTCTATTGACATAACTTCTTCAAGCCCATAGACCAACTAGAAGAGAGTAAAACTTGTAGCGCTTTTGTAGTGCATGCAATATGCCCACAAAATCACATGAATGTGATCTTCCCAATCATCCTTCTTGAAATTGTAGATCTTTTTCAACATTTTTCCAAACACTCTAATAGAAGCCTTAGCCTGGTTGTTAGCTTGTAGATGGTATGTAGTACTTTTATGATGAAAAAGCATGAATTCCTCAGTAAGAGCCTTGATGGTGTTGTTTAGGAAGTGTGTCCATAAATTTCTAACAAACTTGATGGGACATCCTAAAATTGTAATAATATTCTCGTAGAGAAACTTTACTACATCTTTTACACCACAACTGGGAGTTGTAGCAGATTCAACCCATTTGGTAAAGTAATCTTTCATAATTATAATATACCTTGCTTTACTATGTTTACTCAGTGGATTGATAGGTTTGACAAAATAAATGCCCCATTGTTTAAAATTTTGTTTGGATAACAAAGGTTGCAATTTCATTTCATCTATTTATAGTGGTTAACCCATGCATTGACATACATCACAGCGGTGTGCTACTCTATGTGCATCCTAAAAAATATTCAGTTACCATAACCCACTCTTAAAGAACATATTAGTAGTAGATTTACCAACAAAATGTCATGTTATTCCATGGTGTACCTCATATAAGAGATATGATTTTTTATGTTATATAACTACCTTTTGAAGTACTTCATCCTTGCCCAAGTTATACAAAAGCCCATTGATGATGGTATATGGAAAAGCTTTGGTGATAAACTACTTCTTATCTCTTTCTTGGTAGTGCATAGGTAATACCCCTTATTTGATTAAGTTAGTGATTGCTTCAAAATTTTCAAGGATCATAGAAACATGAAATAGATGAGCATCAAGAGAATCTTCTTGTAATTCTTTTAGTTCTTCACCATTCAAAATGCAATTGAGATTATTTGTCCCTATATTTCCTCTATTTGGGTTGATGTTAATGGAAAATTAGAATTTCTAAAATAACATTAACCATATATAAATTCATCCTCCAACCATTAGCTTATTGACTTGGTAGCACAAATATTGATGATCCATGAAAACTTCAAATGGTATCACTATAAGATAGTGTCAAAATTTACGTAGTGTGAATAATAGAGCTAGTACTTCTCTTTCAGTTGTTATGTAATTCTTTTATGCATTAGATAACTTTTTCCTTTTAAAATATATGAGGTGGTCCAATCCACCATATCCTAGATATGTAAGGACAACACCAACTATGATACCTAAAGAATAAACATGCACATGAAAGTGCTTACTCCAATTTGAAAAGATGAGGATAGTCATAGTGACCAATCTCTATTTTAAATTGATAAAGGTTGTTTGGCACTTAAAATTCCAAACAAACTTTACACCTTTGCATAATAAATACTCCAATGGAGATGATATGGATGCATATCCCTTGATGAACTTATTATATTACCTTGTATGTCTAAGAAAATATTTCACTTCCATGGAGTTGACTAGTGGAAGCATACTAAAAATGACTACAATTTTGGCCTAATCTACCAAAATTCCTTCACTGCACAATATGTGACCTAGCAAGACACTAAAAGGTCTAAAAAATTAATATTTTTTTTAAATTTAGAACAATGTGCAGAGTTTGGTAGCATTCTAACATGAGGCACAATTTAGATAGATGTTATTTAAATAAATAAAATATTTCCCAATCATTGAGATAGACTTATAGGATTTCATGAATGAAGTCCTTGAATGTAGTCACCACTGCATGAGAGAAAATTATAGGTGTATTCTTGAGGCCAAAAGGCATTACCTTGTATGCAAAGGATCTTTATTTCATGAAAAAAATTATTTTATCTCTATCTTCTTCTATTATGGTTATTTTATGATATCCATTAAATCCATCATTGAAATAGTAAACTTCATTTCCTGTGATAGATTTCAAAACTTTATATGTGAAGGGAATCAAAAATGGATCATTCAAACATGCATCATTTAGAATTTGATAATCACCACATGCTTTAATATCCCCTATTTTCTTAGGCTACACTACCATGGGACTAACCCAATATACCATTTATATGGGATAGATTATACCTACATCTTACATTCTATCATGTATAGCCTTCACTTTCAACTTCATGTTTATATTTAACTTGTATGGCCATTTATTTATGGGTTGTGTGTACTCCTTGATCTTGATATGTATTTTTCCTAGACATAGATCAAATCTTATAACCTTTGAAAAATTAGTGGGAAACACATCTTGATAATATATTAGGAGTTACATAGCTTTAAAAACTTTAGCTTCAGTCTAGTAATCACCTATATGTACCAATTTAGGAATATCCTTAGTTCCAATGTTTTCTACATGATTTTTAATCGGCTATCAGTAAATATTATGCTTTTCCTCATCAACAAATTCTTGTATCATTCATTTCCCTTCCTAATTTTTAATTTGTATACTATGCATCTTGTATTCTTTAGTAGGTTCTATGACAAGTCCTTTACTAGTTCTACTAGTCATTCAGGTTTAAATAAATAAGTCAAATCAATATCACCATTAGTATCTAAATATTCAATGTCATCTTATTTATCTTGTATTAAATGTCCTAGATACATGAGAGATTGTTCTTTTCTTGGTGGCTTTATATCTTTTTAATTCCATATTTAGATCACAAGTTGCATTCTTTTGCATAGTGTATTCTATTGTGGTGCTTAAATATTCTGTGTACCCATGACATAGGAAATGTTTGATTTTTAGTAGTTCATTGTGAATGAGAGAGTTCTCATCTTAAAAAAATTATTTTTATGAAATTAATATGCACCTATGCCCTATGTTGTTTCTACCTCTTGTGCTCTTGATGCATATACCATGTTGATGGTAAAGGGGTAAGTGTGTAATGAAAGGTGTAAACCCAGTACTTTAGTGCCACTTGTTCCTCAATCTAGACTTCAAAAAATTTGTGAATATGGATTTTAGATCACTCACCTTCATGAAAGAAAGGCCAATTTCTTCTGATGACATATGGTAGTTGGAACCTACTAATCATGAGATCACATGCATCATCCCACTCAAGCTGATCATTTATATAAATTTCCCACCATGTCAATATAACTCCCTTTAAAGCATAGTTCAAAGAATAAACATGTTGGCTAATGGTATGAACATGAACTTGTAGTCATAGAATGAATTTATTGATATCCTTAGTTGCATAATATGTAGGAAGTTGTCTCTCATGTGTAAAGACCATTCTCATAGGTTAGAGTTCATGATCACCAAGAGTCCAGTTGAGTAGGTGTGTGTTTGAGTCTCCATTGATAGATGAAGCTATTTCCCAAGGTAAACTACTTTCTGTGGTTAGCTCTAATATTGCATATGATCATCTACTTGATAGAGAAAATCAACTTCTAATCAAGTAGAGGATTTAGCAGACATGGACACACAATATTATATGACAAACTAGGTTACCAATTATAGAGTAACTATTATTTTAGGCTTCCATTATTTGAATGTCTTTAACTATTGAGTTATTAGATAGTGTAACTAATATTTAGTATGCTCATATAAGAAGTTTCACTCATTTGGGCTTTTAGGTTCTCTTCAAAATTTACCTTCATCTGACTAGTTTCTTGCATGACATAAGGAGAGTCTAGTTTAGGTTAAATGATGTAGGGTTTATGCACACTATTCATAAGAATAATGACAACCTTATCTCCTTGATGAGCCTCAATTTGATTTGGCATAGTATTGATAGTTATGTAACCATCATATGCACATTTCTTTCCAATCAATGTAGGGTCATGTCTTGTTATTATCTTCATATTGATGACTTGAAAGTCACCTCACAGGGTCGATTCTATGACACTGATCTCAATGTCTTGTAATCTACCAATGGGTTCAACTCTTCCATAGTTAGCTAAGCTTAGACCTACTAGGCTGTAACTTAGAACCAACCATCCAATAGCCTCCCATGTAAACATGGGAATCATATTGACTCTGCTGCTAACATTAAAAATAACATTTGGAATTTCATATCCTATAACTTTTATATCAATTTATGCATCTAGATCCCATGGTTTCTTTATTTTGATGTACCAAACAAACTTTTCTATCTTCTATTTCTCTCACTGTGCACACTATAGTAGATTATGTAGTAAGTTTATAATGTTCTAAGAGATGTCTTGATTATATAGTGTGCCTAAAATTTTTATTAAAAAAATTAGTGTAGTAATAACTCCATCCTGATGCATAATGCAAACAATCTAGCCATACATTTATGCATCTATTGCTTCATAATATCTTTTAGTAGTATCTTGATGTTGAATGTTTTTCAACATTAGTACATATTTATACATGAGCCCCTTTTCTATAGCTAGGTCTGGGTATTTATCCTATTTTAATTTTTTTAATCCCTAATCTTGAGGCATTTTAGGAGGAGGTGAAACTCTTTTCACATGCTGGTGTTGTGTAACAATGTTGAAGAATGCATCTTCCTTATGTTTTGCATTCACCATATTAACATTCTTGATGATATTATACTTTATTTAATTTTTTAATATAGGATAGTCTTTTATCTCATGCTAGTCATATACTCACATATGTGTAGTAAGACTATCTTTAAGGATTCAAATGGTAATTGTGTTGCACATGATTATACTCTCCACACAAATAGCATTTCAAAGGAGGGTGCTGATAGTTATTTCCTCTACCACCTTGGTAACCTCCTATGTATCAACCCCTAAATCCTCCTCTATTTTATTAATAACCTCTTTTATACCCTCCTTATTATTGTGATGTGTTCTAATGCTAATGTTGTTAGGTATTGTGTCCAATTCCAACTTATTGTTACATAAATGGTGGGTCTAACTAGTTTGATGTTGTTACATCAATTTTTGACTCAAAGGTGTGGCATACTAGTATTATGGTGATGGTGGTGTCCAACTTGGTGAAAGAGGGGTCCAACCAGCTAGACCTTGAGGCTAGTAAATATGCAAACAAGGAATCCATTGTGGACCTACTTGGGTCACACAACCTTTATCAACTTCTAGGCCTAAAATCATTTTCTTCATTGAGGACACTTATTTCACAACAACAACAAATATATTTTTGGTGATGTCTTCCTTGAGATCCTATAAAGCCCTACAATTCTCCTCATCATGATTATGTGACATTAAAAAATTACAATATAAATTCTATGGGTTCTTGACATATTATTGTAGGAGATGGTACTACGTTATTTTATGCCCTACTACTTGACATATTTAACATAACTCTATCTTGATCTTAGGATAATCATTTATATGATGTCCTTCTTTCCCACACTCCATGCACCATAGATTTATCTACCTCATGATATTTCTCCATCCTCTTCATAAAATATTACAATGTATTTTTAATCTTATAACTTATGACAAGAGCTTCCCCATAGTCTTCAATTTGATCCACTCATAGGGAAACAACTCTAGCATCTACTTTAGTGGCATATTGAATATATGTAGTAGTAAATCCAATTATGGAATGCATTATTTTAAAAAATCATGTATCTTTATCTTTATTTCTTAAATAAAATTCCACCTTATTCATAACATTAGAGAATTTGTGATCATAGTCATAGATTGATTGTCCTGAATTCTACCTTATCTCCTTCAAGTCTTGAATAGTCTGACTTATACATTTCTTTATCTTGAACTCTATGATAATCCATTCCTTAACTTATTTTAGAATTGCCTACATAATTTCCTTATGTTATATAAACTCAAGTGCTCTTTCTATCAATAATGCCCTTAGCTTGACATCTCATTTCACAAGTTATCAAGTGTTATTCAGGGTCCATAGACCCATCATATATCACTAGATTTATAAATGATCCTATAGTACCCATTGTGTAAACTAGTATCAAGGGGATATGATGTATATTTATTAAAAGAGGAGGTTACATTGTATGTGATATTGATTGCATGCTACAAATATTTATTTGTGCACTAAGAGAGTCAACCTATGCACTATATTTTTCTATGTTTCCTTCTTTTCTTTTCTTCGTTGCAATAAACCCTATGGCCTTTAAAGCCTTTTGAATTCATTTTTTTAAAATTTAATTACCCCAATGATGTACTTGTTCTTAAAATGGACCTTCCCAAATACTATCTTCCTATCTACCTAGTTGAAAACTTCTACTAGAATATAAGAAATTGGGTTGTAGGGGCATGTGTTCTTCTGGTGAATGATTAATTCCTGTGACTTCTTCTTATAATATTCTTGAACTAGTGATTACTATGTGAATTTTTTCGAATTTTTTGTTTAATTATTCATGTCCTTATTCTAATAATACCCATTCTTGTAGCTCCAATCTACATCTATCATCTAACTAATTTACTTCTACATGTTTCTCACCTTCTTCTTTGAACATCTCTTCTTCCTCTCATTCTTCATCACTTCTTTATTCTTCCTTCATTATTCATATTATTTATTTGGTATTAATTTATTTCATCTAAATAATCACATATTATTAATAGTTCATCATATATTTAATTTCTACTATTAACTTTACTGACAACTACTTTGGTATTCTTTTATTTACTCCATCTATTTTAATATTGCAGCTCATGTTCTAAATCCAAACTTTATTTTTGACTCTTATTACCTCATGTCTCAATTATAGATTTAGATTCAAGACTTATCCTATCATCTAATAATCCTTCACTATAATTTCACACACATCCCCACATTCCTAAAGTGACTACTCCATATTAGACGGAGTAGAAACCATGGCCTTGTCCACAACCAACATCTTCACAAGGAAAGGTAGTCATTGTAATAATTTCCCTTGAATTAATCTAAAAAACAAGTCCTACATATATTTTAAAGCTATGTATCCTTGTACTATAAACTTATTTATGTATCCATCTATATTAGTAGTAACCCAATAATATATTAATCATGTGTAATCAGTTTCTAATTTCTGCAATTGATCTATCTTTTTTGTAGTCTAGATTATTATTTCTTATGTTATTGGGTTAAAACAATACTTTTCCAACTATGATAACCAATTTAATAGTAATTTAGGCAACTCACACAAAAAAAAATCATAAATTTCTCCATAAATATGCTCTTGAATGATTTCCTATATGGTAAGACCAGTTTGTTTTGATTCTTCTTTTATAAAATAACATATTCTTTGGTCTAACTATGTCTCAATACCTCTCTATCCTTATAACCATCTTAGCATAATTTCCTCTAGAAGGAGTGTTCCATTCTCACCATAACATTTTTATTATAGGTTCCTAAATCATAAAAATATACTAAGGATGAGGATAGTCAGGATATACTTTAATGCATAGAATAGTGATGGCATTCATATAAGAGGTTGGATAACAAAAACATAACAAGTGTGAATTATCATGTCTTAAGTAGAAAGTAAGAACAAACAATGATTAATTTAAATAAAAAAACTATTTGGATTAAATTAGATATAAATTAATCAAACATTATACATGAAAACACATGTAAGAAATAAAGTAAGAAACCATACAGGGAACCATAACCAGATATGTCTCTATTGATCTCTTCAAAAATGGAACTCTATTCTTCTTAAAAACACAAGTATATATAGACATTTATAGTCTATTAATATTCATCTTATTATCATACTTGGTGCCAAAATTGGATTCTATTCATATTATAATCTATTACAATTCATGGAGATAGGATAAAATAGACTTATACATGACAAAATGAGTACATAACACATGAATATAAGACAAATGTCTTACACAACTTTACAATTCAAATTCTTCTCCCAATAATGATGTTAATTCTTGAGGTCTATAATTTAATTTTCAAGTCATATATGATGTAAGAGTGGATCATATCCCTATTATTTAGGTTAAGGTTCATGATTCATATCTATTTACAGACCAATCCACAACATCTACTATGACTATGCCATCAGAAGGTGAAGCAAATGACAATTTGGGAAGAATAAATGTTTATAATCCAAATGTTTAAGGCCATTATATTTTTTTAAATTCATTTAGCTAATTTATATCCCTACAAAAGACATTATAGTATATCATTCTACTTGCAGACACACATAAGTCACTCAAAGGGCATGTTCTTCTCATACAGAGCATCTTCAAATGAAAATCACAACTTATATGCTATTCATGGTAAGTAAAAAAATTTGGAGAAGGTTTGGATGTCCATTCACTTTAATTTTGGGCAATTGGTTTAGAGTTCCAAACTTTGATCTCTATGAACCACCCTCTAAACCCACAAACACTGTTAAAACACCCTTAAACCCTAATAGGAACTCGACTGAAGATGTTTAATGAAAAGTGCATTTTAATGATTATAATTTTCTTATCCAACACTTGTATCATGTTATTATCTCAAGGGTTCTCATTTCCATGGCTTCTAATGGCATATAAACTATATGATCACTTCCTAAAAATGTAAGTTTGCAAAGGTTTAGGCATATATTATGTTGCAAAGCCTGACTATAAGTTCTAAACTATGTAAAGTGTAAGATAAAGACTTATTATACTCATTAAATGCAAATATGATCCATGGAAATCATTAAAAATATCTTTTTTATCTCTCCATAAATTTCCAATCTATGAAGTAGTTGAATTGGCCTAGTCATATAGGGATAATGTGTTTGTAGGTGAATAAAACTCAAGAGGTATCAATGCAAATGCATAAGGGGTTAACCTAAGAATTATATAAGTATTTTCCAATTATTTGAGATCCTAGTTTAGTTTTTTTATCATTGAAACAATGAATATGAGTATAAAGTTAAAGGACAAGAAAAATAGGTCTACTCATCTTGTATGATCACTTCTTAAAAATGCAAATTTGTAGAGGTTTAGGAATAAATTATGTTTAAAAACCAAAATAGAAGCTATAAAATATGTAAAGGGTAATATAAATAATTATCCTACTCATTCAATGCCAATATGATCCATGGAACTAATTGAAAATGTCTTTTTTAGCTCTCCCTAAACTACCAGTATATGAAGGAGTTAAAGTGGCCTAGTCATATAGGGATAATGTGTTTTTAGGTGAATAAAACTCAATATATATATATATATGAAAATGAATAAGTGGTAAACTTAATAATTATTTATGTCTTTTCAAATGAGTTGAGATCCTAGTTTAGTCGTTTGATTATTCAAATAGTGAATATGACTAGAAAGTTGAACGACAAGCAAAATAGGTCTACTAATCTTGTAATTAGAAGAGTATAATAGGTAAATAATGGCATGGTAGCATTGATTAACCATATTAAATAATTTTAACTATAATATAATAAATAATATCCTAAAATTGATCCCATTATGATAGGTTAGAGATAGTTTCAAGGACCATTCTACATGCACATTGAAGGGAGGATACCCAGTGCCTCTTGGAGGTCTATCCACACTCCAATTTCATTTTTTAACTAACACTAGAGGGTATATTAGACTTTTAATCATTTGTTAAGGCTTGGATAAATTCAATCTGGGGAGTTATAGACTCTATATCTTCCTAAAATACCAAAGTGGAATCATTGAAGGCATGCCAATGCTTGAGGATGAGGAATGGGCCTATTATAACTGCCATAAACCACCTTCACCTCATTCATGACCTCTATAATGCCTATAATATTATCTCTTCTCCTTAAAATTTTCTATTTAATAATGCATTGAGCTCTTGTTTTGACATCCCTTGGCTAGGTGTAGCAAAGCTCTACCAAAACTGCCTTGTACTCTTTTGAATCAATTTAAAACATTCATAGATTTCTTGTTGAATGTTAGTTTACCCCCATTAAAATTTTATTATTAATTTTTTTTTATTTCATGGTCATCTATAGGTAATTTCAAACACCTAAATTTAAGTTCTATTCTATTATAGGTTTTATGAAGTGTTAACAATTAAGAATTTTCTTGAAGTGTCATAAAGCAATAGTATCTTGTGCAGATCTAGACCTTTATCCTTCAAGTTGAAAAATCCTACTCAACATCCATATGAAATATTAATTCATAGACACCATCAATAATTTTTATCTTTGGTAGTCTCCATCAGGTTCATTTATGGTTTTAATGGAAATGATTAAGAGTGGATCTCTAATCAATTAGTGCATCACCACTTAGAGTAGGTTTTTTCATTAGTTTATATCTCTTTTCCATTTTAATTTTGATAATATTAGGTCTTATAGAGAGTTGAATTGATGAATAAGGGGAGATATCCCCATAAAATCTAGAGGTTCTACCTACATATTAAGCATCCCACAGTCTATAGGTCATTCCAATGTTGATCTAGGTTTGAGGTAAACATGAATAATATTCTCTTTAGTAAGGGTGCAACCTAGATTCCTAATAGGTTTGGAACACCTTATGAGAATAGATATCAAGGGACTTAAAGACCTGATTTGACAAGAATAGAAACATTAGAGGACATCTATAATACTAAGGACAATCATTGGTAGATTGGAAGGCATTTTCATGCACCAAGTTTCCACTAGGTTAGCTTCAAAAGGTAAGTAGATTGATTTTGTTGAATTATCATTAGACATAGTAAGGAGAAAGAGGGTCCCTAAAGTTAATCCAAATGTGACATGTTCCTCAATACATACTTTAAAAAAATTGTGAATATGGATTTTAGGTAACTCACCTTCTTGGAAGAAAGGCTAATTGCTTTTGATGACCTATGGTAGTTGGAACCTATTAATCATGAGTTCATTGGCATCATCCCACTTGAGCTAATACTTTATATGAATTACCCACCATGTCACTAAAACTCACTTTAAATCATAATTCAAAGCATTCACCTATTCGCTAATGGTAGGGATATGAACTTATAATCATAAAATGAATTGATTGATATCCTTAGTCGCATAATATGCAAGAAGTTGTCTCTCATGTGTAAAGACCATTCTCATAGGTCAAAGTTCATGATCACCATGATTCCAATTGATTAGGTGTGAGTCTAAGTCTCCATTAACAAATGAATCTATTTCCTAAGGTAAAGTGCCTTATTTGGTCAGCTCTATATAATCCTACATATGACCATCTTCTTGATAGGGAAAATTAACTTCTGATTGAGTAGGGGATTTAGCAGGCATGGATGCATAATCTTTTATGACAAATTGGGTTTCCTATGACTGGGTAAGTACTAGTTTAAGCTTCCATTATTTATATGTTTTTAACTACTTAGTGAGTAAATATTTTACCTGAGGTTTAGTTTGCTCATATAAGAAGTTAAACTCAATTGTGCATAGAGCTTTTGGATTTTCTTTAGAGTTTACCTTCATCCAAATAGTTTCTTGCATGATATAAGAAGAGTCTAGTTCAATGAAAATGATGTATGATTTGAGAACCCTATTCATAGGAATGATGATAACCTTATCTCTTTGATTCTCTTCTATTTGATTTTGCATAGTATTGATAGTCATCTAACCATCATATGCCTATTTCTTGCCAATCAGTGCAGGGTAATGTGTTGTTATTATCTTCATATCAATGACTTCAAAGTCACCTCACAGGGTCAATTCTATGACATTGATATTAACATCTTCTAATCTACCAATGGGTTCAACTCTTCCATAGTCAGCTAAGCTCAGAGTTACTAGGTTGTAGCTTAGAACTAGCTATCCAATATAGACTTGGGAATCATATTAATTGTGTTGCCAAAATTAAAGACAACATTTGTAATTTCATATCCTACAAATTCAATGTCGATTCATGCATCTAAATCCCATGGCTTTTTTATTTTTATTTACCAAAAAAAATTATCTTCTATATCTCTTACTATGAACACTTTAGTAAATTATGTAGTAATTTTATGATGTTTTAAGAGATGTCTTCATTATGCATTGTGCTTAAACATTTCAGTAAATTTGGCAATGTAGTAACAAATCCATCCTAATGTATAATGTGAATGATCTAGCCATACATTTGGGCATCTATTACTTTAGAATCTCCTTCAATAGTGTCTTAATGTTTAATTTTTTTCAACATCGGCGCAAATTCATACATGATCCCCTTTTCTATAGCTAGGTATAGGTATTTATCATATTTTATTTTTTAGATTCCCTAATCTCAAGGCATTTTAGGAGTAAAAACTATTTTCATATGCTAGTGTTGTGTAACAGTGTTTAGGAATGCATCTTCTTTAAACTGTGCATTCACCATATTAACATTCCTCACAGCCTTATCCTTTATTTGATTTTCTAATATAGGATAATATTATGTCTTGTGCTAGTCATATACTCTAAAATATATGTAGTAATATTATCATTGAAGATTAAAAGGGCAATTTCATTACACATGATTATATTCTCCACACAAATAACATTTCAAAGGAGGGTGTTGATAGTTATTTCCTCTACCATCTTGGTAGCCTCCTATGTACCCACCCATATATCCTTTTTTATTTGACTGATAACTCCATCTATACCCTCATTGTTATGTTGTATTTTAATTTTGATGTTGCTAGGTATTGTCTCCAATTCCAAAATGGTGTTTCATAACTAGTGTGTCCAAATAGTTTGTTGTTGCTGCATCATTATTAGACTCTAGGATGTGGCATACTAGTATTATGATGATGGTGGTGTCCATCTTAGTGAAATAGGGCTCTAACCAGCTAGACCTTGAAGCTAGTACTAAGGTGAACTAGGAATCCATTATGGACATGCTTGGGTCACACAACCTTTATCAACTTTTGGGCCTAGAATCATCTCCTTCATAGAGGATGCTTTTTTCATTAAAACATCAAATACATTTTTGGTGATGTCTTCTTTGAGATATTATACATCCCTACAATTATTTTCATTCTGATTATGTGATTTAATAAAATTAAAATATAACTTTTGTCGGCACATGACATATTATTCTAGGAAATGGCATTATGTTATTTCATGCCTTACTACTTGAAATATTTAACATAACTCTGTCTTGATCTTAGGATAATCATTAATGTTATGTTTTTCTTTCCCACACTCCATGCACCATAGATTTAGATTTGGTTTATATGCCTCATGATATAACTCCATCTTCATAAAATCTTGAAATTTATTTAAAATCTTAGAACTTATGATAGGATCCATAGTCTTCAATTTGATCCACTCGTAGGGTAGCAACTCTAGCATCTACTTTAGTGACATATTAAATCTACATAGTAGTACATCTAATTTTGGAATGTAGTTATTTAGAAAACCATGTAGCTTTATCTTTATATATTAAGGTAAATTCTAAATTATTCATAACATTATAGAACCTACGATCATAGTCATAGACTGATTCTCCTAACTTCTGCCTTATCTCCTTCATGTCTTAAATAGTTTGACTTGTACATTTCTTTATCTTGAACTGAATAGTTTGACTTGTACATTTCTTTATCTTGAACTCTATGATAAGCCACTCCTTAACCTATTTTATAATTACCCACGCAATTTCTATTTTTATATAAACTCAAGTTCTCTTCTGATCATTTCCCCTATTAATTCATACTTTTTAATAACTTCATTAGTAATGCCCTTAGCTTGTTATCTCATTTCATAAGTTAGTAAGTACTTTTCAAGGTCCATAAACCCATCATATGTCACTAGATTTATAAATTCTCCTATAGTAACCATTGTGTAAACCAATATCAAGGAATTCTAAAAAGAAGAGGCTCCATTCTATACAATCTTTCTTGCATATTATGAATATTTATCTATGCACTAGGAGAGTCAACCTATGTACTCTATTTTTTGTGTTTCCTTCTTTTCTTTGCTTGGTTTCAACAAACCCTATGGCCTTTAAATCCTTTCAAATTGACTTTTTTTTCAATTTTAGTACCCAAATCATGCACATTTTCTTAAAATGAACTTTCCCAACTACTATCTTCCTATCTTCTTAGTTGAAAACATCTACTAGAATATAAGAAATTAGGTTATAGGACGTGTGCTCTTCTAATGAATGATTCTTTCCTATGACTTCATATTCTTCTATGCTCTAATGTATGATTACTATGTGACTTTGTTATAATTATTTGATTAATTATTCATGTCCTTATTCTAATAATACCCATTTTTATAGCTTTGCACTGCATCTATCCTCTAACTACTCTACTTTTACATGATTCTTACCATCTTCTTCAAACATCTCTTCTTCCTCTCATTCTTCATCACTTCTTTCTTTCTTCTTACATTCATCATCTTGTTTATTCTTTATTTTTTCTTCATTTATTTCATCTCACTCATCATATCTTCTTAATCATTCATCATATATTTTACTACTAATTTTAACTCTAGTCGTAGCTACTTGGGTATTCTTCTATTTACTCCATCTATTCTATTATCACAGCTCATGTTTTGCATCTAGACTTGTTTCTAACTCTTATTCCCTCATGTATCCATTATATATTCATCTTCAATCCTTATCCACTCATCTAATCATCATTCATGGTAATTTTTCACACACCCCCATATACTCAAAGAAAATACTCCATATTGGCTGGAGTAGGGACCATGGCCTTATCCACAACCAACATCTTCACAAGGAGAGATAGCAATAGTAATAATTTCCCTTGAATTGATCTAAAAGTCAATTCCTACATATATTTTAAAGATATGTATCCTTGTACTAAAATTTTAGTTATGTATCCATCTACAGTAGTAGAAACCCAACAATCTATTACTCTTGTCCAATCAATTTCCAATTTCTACAACCACTCTATCTTTTATTTAATCCAAATTATTTTTTCTTCCATTCTTGGGTTAAAATCAAAATATTCCAACTATGATAAAAAATTAACTATAAATTTAGGCAACTTGCACCAAAAAATTTCATAATTTTTTCCATAAATATGCTCTCAAAAGATTTCCTATATGGTAAGACCAGTCCATTTTGATTCTTCTTTTACAAAAGTACATATTCTTTGGTCTAATGATGTCTCAATATCTCTCTATCTTGGTAACCATCTTATCATAATTTCCTCTAGAAGGAGTGTTCCACACTCATCATACCATTGTTATCAATGTTTCTTGAAGCATTAGAACATGCTAAGGATGAAGATAGCTATGATATATGTTCTTAGAATAATTTACTCTAGGAGTGTTCCAAACTCATCATACCATCGTTATCAAAGGTTCATGAAGCATTAGAACATTCTAAGGATGAAGATAGCTAGGATATATGTTAGCGCATAGAATAGTGATGGTATTCATACAAGAGATTGGATAACAGAAACATAAAAAGTCAAAATTATCATGCGTTAAGTAGAAAGTAAGAATAACCAGTGATTCATTAACATAAATAGAGTATTCAAATTAGATTAGATATAAATTAATCAATCATTATACATGATAATTCACTTAAATAACAAAGTATAAAACTATACAGGTAACCATAAATAGATAAGTCTCTATTGATCTCTTGAGAAATGGAACTCTATTCTTCTTATAAACACAAGTATATATAGACATTTATAGTCTATGACTGTTCATATTTTTCTCATAATTCATGCCAAAAGTGGAGTTTACTCATATTCTAACCTATTACAAGTCATGTACATAGGACAAAATAGACTTATACATGACAAAATGAGTACATAATGCAAGAATCTTAGACAAATGTCCTACATAACTTTATAATCCAAATTATTCTCCCAATAATGATGTTACTTCTTGAGGTCTCTAATGAAAATGTTCAAGTCATATATGATGCAAGAGTGAATCACATCCCCAGTATTTAGGTCAAGGTTCATGATTTAGGTTTATAGACATACCAATCCAAAACCTTTACTATGACCATGCCATCAAATGGTGAAGCAGACGATAATTTGGGAAGTATGAATGCTTATAACCCAAATGCTTTAAGTTCATTATAGTGTTTTAAATCCCTTTGTATAAATTAGATCCCTAGAGAAGCCATTATACTATATCATTCTACTTATGAACACACATAAGTCACTCAAAAGGCATGTTCTTCTCATAAGGAACATCTTCAAATGACCATCACAACTTATATGCTATTCATGGTGAGTCTAACATTTTGTAAAATGTGGGGATGTCTATTCACTTGAATTTGGTGTAATTGGTTTAGAGATCCAAGCTTTGATCTCTATGAACCACTTAGTAAACCCCCAAATACTCCTAAACCTCCCCTAAACCCTAATATTGACTCAATTGGAGAGGTTTAATGAAACATGCATTTAAATTCTTTTAAGCTTCTTATCCAACACTTGGATCATGTTACCAACTCAGGGGGGATCATGTCCATGGCTTTTGATGGTATAGAAACTATATGATCACTTCTTGAAAATGCAAGTTTACAAAGTTTTGGGCATAAGTTATGTTTCAAAACCTAAATAGAAGTTATAAACTATGGAAAGGGTAATCTCAATATATTCTAATCATTACATTCAAATATGATCCATAGAACTAACTAAAAATGTCTTTTTATCTCTCCCTAAACTATTAGACTATGAAGTAGTTCAAGTGGCCTAATCATATAGGGATAATGTGTTTTTAGGTGAAGAACACTCAATATATAACAATGAAAATTCATTAGGGGTTAACCTAAGAATTATCTAAGTCTTTTCCAATGAGTTGAGATCCTAGTTCAGTTGTTTGATCATTTAAATAGTGAATATGAGTATAAAGTTGAAGGACAAGAAAAATATGTCTACTCATATTATAATTAGAAGAATCTAATAGGAAAATAATGTAATGATATAGTTGATGAACCATGTTCAATAATTTTTAAATATCATCAAAGCAATCATATACCAAAATTGATCCCATTATGATAGGTTAGAGGTAGTTTGAAGGACCATTCTACATGTAGATGGAAGGGAGGATACCCAATGCCTCTTGGAGATCTATCCACACTCCAATTTAATTTCATAACTTCAAATGGAGGGTATATTAGACTATTTAAAGCATTGGTCAAGGCCTAGATAAAGTCAAGGTTAGGAGTTACAACCTCCATATCTTCCCAAAATGATAAAGTAGACTCATTGAAGGCATGTCAATGCTTGAGGATGAGGAATTGGCCTATTGTACCTACCATACACCACCTTGGCCTCATTAATTTCCTCTCCCATGCTTGTAATATTATCTCTTCTCCTTCAAAATTTCTATTTAAGCATGGATTGAGTTCTTGCTTTGGCATCCCTTTACTGGGTGTAGAAAAGCTCTACCAAAATTACCTTGTACTCTTTTGAATCAATTGAAGATATTTGTAGATTTCTAGTTGAATACTAGTGTACCCTAAGAAATTTTTATTTTTAGAATGTATGCATCATGTGGTAATTTGTAGGTCCTTTCATGCACCTAAATTTAGGTTCTATTCTATTGCAAGTGTTATGAATTGTTAGCAAATAGGAGTTTTCTTAAAGTGTCATAAGTCAATAGTATCTTATGAATATCTAGACCTTTGTCCTTGAAGTTGAAAAGTCATACTCAACATCAATATGAAATATTCATGCTCAAGACACCATCAAAAAATTTGATCACTGATAGTCTCCATCAGATTTAATTATGGTTTTAAAGGAAATGATTAAGAGTGGATCTCTAATCAATTGGTGCATCATCACTTAGAATAGGTTCTTTCATTAGTTTCTATCTCTTTTCCCTTTTCATTGTGATAATATTAGGTCTTAGATAAAGATTAATTAATGAATTAGGGGATATAGCCCCATAGAATATAGAGGTTATACCTACATATTAAGCATCCCATAGTTGATAGGTCATTCTAATGTTGGTCTAAGTTTGAGGTAAACATGGAAAATCTTCTCCTCAGTAAGGGTGAAACCTAGATTCCTAATAGCTATAGCACACCCTATGGGACCAGATAGCAAGGGCCTTAGAGACATGATTTTACAAGCTTGAAAACATTGGAGGACATTTTGAAGGCTAAGGATAATCATTGGTAGATTAGAAGTCAATTTCATGCACTAAGTTTCCACTACATCAACTTCAAAAGGTAAGTAGATTGATTTTGTTGAATTTTAATTAGACATAGCAAGGAGAAAGAGGGTCCCTAGAGCTAATCCAAATGACACATGTTCCTCAATCTAGACTTAAAAAATTTTGTGAATATGGATTTTAAGTCACTCACCTTCTTAGAAGAAAGGCCAACTGTGTATGATGACATGTGATAGTTTGAACCTACTAATCATGAGTTCACACACATCATACCACTTGATATGATCATTTATATAGATTACCCACCATATCACTACAACTCCCTTAAAGTATAATTCAAAACATGGACCTACTGGCTAATGTTAGGGACATGAACATATAGTCATAGAATGAATTGATTGATATACTCTGATGTATAATATGTAGGAAGTTTTCTCTCATGTATAAAGACCATTCTCATAAGTCAAATTTCATTATCACCATGAGCCTAGTTGAGTGTGTGTATAGTCTCCATTGATAGATGAAGCTATTTCCCAAGGAAAAGTGCCTTTTTTGGTTAACTCTGTATAATCTTGCATATGATCATCTTCTTGACAGAGACATTCATCTTCTGATCAAGTTAGGGATTTACCAGACATGGATGCACAATATTCTATGAAAAATTGGGTTACCAATGGTTAAGTAACTACTAGTTTAGGCATCCATTATTTAGATGTCTTTAACTATTCAATGAGTAAATATTGTACATGAGGTTTAGTATTCTCATATAAGAAGTTATACTCAATTGTGCATAGTGTTTTTAGGTTCTCTTCAAAGTTCACCATCATCTAGTTGGTTTCTTGCATGACATAAGAAGAGTCTAGTTTAGCCAAAATGATGTAGGTTTTGTGAACCCTATTCATAGGAATGATGACAACCTTATCCTTTATGCTTCTCTATTTTATTTTGTATAGTATTGATAGTCATCTAACAATCATATGCCCATTTTTGGCTAATTAGTGTTGGGTAATGTGTTGTTTTTGTCTTCCTATCAATGACTTCAAAGTCACCTCATAGGGTCAATTATGTGACATTGATCTCAACATCTTATAATCTACCAATGGGTTCAACTCTTCCATAGTCATCTAAGCTCAAAGTTATTGGGTTGTAACATAGAATCATCCATATAATAGCCTCCCATGTAGACTTGGGAATAATCTTAACTGTGCTACCAAAATTAATGATAGCATTTGGAATTTTATATCCTACAACTTCAACGTCAATTCATGCATCTACATCCTATGGCTTATTTTTTTTCATGTACCAAACAAAAAAATTATCTTCTATTTCTCTCACTATTCACACTATAGTAGATTATGTAGTAAGTTTGTGATGTTCTAAGAGATGCATTCATTATGTAGTGTGCTTATATGTTTCAATAAATCTATTAGTGTAGTAACAAATCCATCCTAATTTATAATGTGAATGATCTAGCCATACATTTGGGCATCTATTATTGCAAAATCTCCTATAGTAGTATCTTGATGTTGAATGTTTTTCAACATTAGTGCATCTTCATATATGAGATGCTTTTCTATAGTTGGGTTTGGGTATTCATCCTATTTTACTTTTGAGATTCCTTGATCTCATGGAATTTTGGGAGGTAAAACTCTTTTGTCATGATGGTGTTGTGTAACAATGTTTAGGAATGCATCTTTCTTAAGCTGTGCATTCACCATATTAAAACTCTTGATGACCTTATCCTTTCTTTGATTTTCTAATACAGGATAGTCTTTTATCTCATGCTGGTCATATAATCTACAATATACATAGTAATACTATCTTTGAGGATTCAAAGGGCAATTGAAATGCACATAATTATACTCTCCACACAAATAGAATTTCAAAGGAGGGTGTTGACAGTTATTTCCTCTTCCACCTTGGTAACCTCTTATGTATACATCCCTAGATCCTCTATTTGACTAATAGCTTCCTCTATACCCTCCTTGTTATTATGTTTTATTCTAATGTTTATGTTGTTAGGTATTGTCTCTAATTCCAAATTTTTGTTGCATAATTGGTGGGTCCAACTAGTTTGCTATTATTACATCAATGTTGGAATGCACGGTGTGGCATACTAGTATTATGGTGATGGTGGTGTCCAACTTGGTAAAATAGGGGTCCAACCCACTAGACCTTGAGGGTGGTACTAAGGTGAACTAGGAATCAATTATAGATATGCTTGGGTCACACAACCTTTATTGACTTCTAGGCCTATAATCATTTGTTCGATGAGGACACTTGTTTCACAACAATAACAAATTTTTTGGTGGTCTTCTTTGAGATACTATAAAGACCTAAAATAATTTTCATCATGATTATGTGACTTATAAAAATTACAATATAAATTTTGTGGGTTCTTGGCATACTACTATAGGAGATGGAACTATGTTATTTCATGCCCTACTACTTGACATATTTAACATAACACTATCTTGATCTTAGGAAAATCATTCCTATGATCTTTTTCTTTCCCACACTCCATGCACCATAGATTTAGCTTAGGTTTATCTGCCTCATGATATTGCTCCATTATCTTCATAATATCTTGAAATGTATTTAAAATCTTAGAACTTATGATAGGAGCTTCCCCATAGTCTTCAATTTGATCCACTTATAAAGTAACAACTCTAGCATCTACTTTAGTGGCATATTGAATCTACGCAGTAGTAAATCTAATTATGAAATGCTGTCCTTTAACAAACCATGTAGTTTTATCTTATTTGTTAAGGAAAATTCTACCTTATTCATAACAGTAGAGAACCTATGATCATAGTCATAGACTGATTCTCTTAACATTTGGCTTATCTCCTTCAAGTCTTAAATAGTTTGAATTGTACATTTTTTTAATCTTGAAATCTATGATAAGTCATTCCTTAACCTATTTTATAATTGCCTACATAATTTATCTATGTTATATAAACTCAAGTGTTCTTCCAAATAATTTCCCTATTAACTCACACTCTTTAATAGCTTCATCAGCAATGCCCTTAGTTTGCCATCTCATTTCACAAGTTAGTACATATTGTTTGAGGGTCCATAGACCCATCATATGTCCCTAGATTTATAAATTCTCCTACAATACCCATTGTGTAAACTAGTATGAATAGGATCTCATATGAATTTATTAAAATAGGAGGCTGTATTCTATGTGATCATGTTTTATACTACAAATTTTTATCTACACACTAGGAATGTCAACCTACACACTCTATTTTTCTATGTTTCCTTCTTTTTTTTGTTTTGTTGTAACAAACCCTATTTCCTTTATATCATTTCAATTTAATTTTCTTTTTTTTAAAATTAGTACCCTAATGATGCACTTGTTCTTAAAATGGACCTTCTTAACTAGTATCTTCCTATCTGCCTGGTTCAAAACTTCTACTAGAATATAAGAAATTGGGCTCTGGGGACGTGTGTTATTCTAGTGAATGATTCTTTCCTATGAATAATTATTATTCTATGATTTAACCTAAGATTAATAGGTGAATTTTTTCTAATTATTTTCTTAATTCCTCATGTCCTTATTCTAATAATACCCATTCTTTTAGCTTCACACTATACCTATCATCTAACTACTCTAGTTATACATGATTCTCACCTTCTTCAAATATCTCTTCTTCCTCTCATTATTCATCACTTCTTTCTTTCTTCCTACATTCATCATATTATTTATTAAAATGATTAAGAGTTGATCTCTAATCATTTCGTACATCACCACTTTGAGTAAGTTCTTTCATTAGTTTCTATCTATTTTCCCTTTTCATTTTGATAATATTAGGTCTTTGAGAGAGCTAAATTGATGAATTATGTGAGATATCCCCATAAAATCTAAAGGTTTTACCTGCATATTAGGTATCCAACAGTCTATAGGTCATTATAATGTTGGTTTAGGTTTGAGGTAGACATGAACAATCTTCTCCTTAGTAAGGGTGCAACCTAGATTCCTAATAGTTTTGGCACACCCTATGGGACCAGATATCAAGGACCTTAGAGACCTAATTTGACAAGATTTAAAACATTGGAGCACATTTGGAATGCCAAGGACAATGATTGGTAGATTTCAAGGCAACTTCATGCACCAAGTTTCCACTAGGTTAGCTTCAAAAGGTAAGTAGATTGATTTTGTTGAATTATCATTGGACATAACAAGGAGAAAGAGGGTCCCTAGAATTAATCCAAATTACACATCTTACTTAATATATACTTTAAAAATATATATTAATATGTATTTTAGGGCACTCACCTTCTTGGAAGAAAGGCTAATTACTTCTAATGTCACTACAACTCCCTTTAAAGCATAATTCAAAGCATAGACATGTTGGCTAATGGTAGGGACATGAACTTATAGTCACATAATGAATTTATTGATATCATTAGTCACATAATATGCAATAATTTATCTCTCATTTATAAATACCATTCTCATAGGTTAGAGTTCATGATCACCATAAGCCCAATTGAGTTGGTGTGAGTCTGAGTCTCCATTGAAAAATGAAGATATTTACCAAGGCAAAGTGCTTTCCCTAGTGAAATATATATAATCCTACATATGATCATCTTCTTGATATATAAAATCAACTTTTGATTGAGTAGGGGATTTAGCAGACATGGACAAACAATCTTCTATGACAAACTAGGTTGACAATGGCTAAGTAACTACTAGTTTAGGCTTCCATTATTTAGATGTCTTAAACTATTTAGTGAGTAAAGACTGTACCTAAGGTTTAGTTTTCTCGTACAATAATTTTAACTTATTTTTGCATAGAGATTTTGTGTTCTCTTTACAATTTACCTTCATCCAACCAGTTTCTTGCGTAACATAAGGAGAGTCTAGTTCAACCAAAATGATGTAGGGTTTGTGTACCCTATTCATAGAAATGATGATAAAATTATCTCTTTGATTCTCTTCTATTTGATTTTGCATAGTATTGATAGTCATGTAACCATCATATACCCATTTATTACCAATCAATGTAGGGTAACATGTTTTTATTGTCCTCATATTCATGAATTCAAAGTCACCTCACAGGATCAATATTATGACATTGATATTAAAGTCTTATAATTTACCAATGGGTTCAACTCTTCCATAGTCAGCTAAGCTCAAAGCTAATACACTATCACTTATAATTGGCCATCTAATAGCCTCCCATGTAGACTTGGGAATCATATTAATTATGTTGCCAAAATTAAAGATAGCATTTGGAATTTCATATCCTATAAATTCAATGTTGATTTGTGCATACACATCCCATGGCTTATTTGTTTTTATGTACCAAACAAACTTTTCTATATTCTATTTCTCTTACTATGCACACTCTAGTAGATTATGTAGTAAATTTATGATGATATTTAAGCGATGTATTCATTATGCATTGTGCTTAAAAGTTTCAATAAATTTGTTAGTGTAATAACAACTCCATCCTGATGTATAATATGAATTATCTAGCCATACATTTGGGCATCTATTGCTATAGAATATCCTTCAGTAGTGTCTTGATGTTGAATGTTTTTCAACATCAAGGTAGATTCATACATGAGCCCTTTTTCTATAGCTGGGTCTGGGTATTTGTCCTTTTTTAATTTTTATATTCCATGATCTTGAGGCATTTTAGGAGGAAGAAAAACTATTTTCATATGATGGTGTTGTGTAAAAATGTTCAAGAATGCATCTTCTTTAAGCTATGTATTCACCATATTAGCATTCATAATGGCCTTATCCTTTCTTTGATTTTCTAAAATAGGAAAATATTATGTCTCATGCTATTCATATACTCTACAATATACATAGTAAGATTATCATTGAGGATTTAAAGGAAAATTGCATTACACATGATTAAACTCTCCACACAAATAACATTTCAAAGGAGGGTGTTGATAGTTATTTCTTTTGCCACCTTGGTAACCTCCTATGTATCCAACCTTAGATCCTCCTCTATTTGAATAATAACTTCCTATATACCATCCTTGTTATTGTGTTGTATTCTAATGTTGATGTTGTTGGGTATTGTCTCTAATTCCAAATTGTTGTTGCATAACTGGTGTGTCCAAATAGTTTGTTGTTGTTACATCATTGTTAGACTCTAAGATGTGGCATAATAGTATTATGGTGATGGTGGTTTCCATCTTGGTGAAAGAGGGGTCCAACTAGCTAGACCTTGAGGTTCGTACTAAGCTAAACTAGGAATACATTATGGAGCTACTTGGGTCACAAAACCTTTATCAATTTTTGGGCCTAGAATCATCTGCTTCATAGAGGACATTTGTTGCATAACAACAACAAATACATTTTTGGTGATGTCTTCTTTGAGATCCTATAAATCCCTACAATTATTTTCATCATGGTTATGTAACTTACCAAAATTAAAATATAAATTTTGTGGCTACTTGACATATTGTTCTAGGAGATGGCATTATGTTATTTCATGCCTTACTACTTTAAAGATTTAACATAACTCTGTCTTGATCTTAGGACAATCATTCTTATGATGTATTTATTTCCCACAGTTCATGCACCATAGATTTAGCTTAGGTTTATATGCCTCATGACATTGTTCCATCTTCATAAAATCTTGCAATATATTTTAAATCTTATTACTTATGATAGGATCTTTCCCATAGTCTTCAATTTGATCCACTCATAGGGCAGCAACTCAAGCATCTACTTTAGTGACATATTGAATATACACAGTATTACATCTAATTCTAAAATGCATTTCTTTAAAAAAACCATGTAGCTTTATTTTTATCTATTAAGTCAAATTCCACCTTATTCATAACATTAGAAAACCTATGATCATAGTCACAAACTAGTTCTGCTAACTTCTGCCTTATCTCCTTCAAGTCTTGAATAGTTTGACTTATACATTTATTTATCTTGAAGTCTATGATAAGCCATTCCTTAACCTATTTTATAATTACTTGCACAATTTATTTATTTTATATAAACTCAATTGCTCTTCTGATCATTTCCCCTATTAACTCACACTTTTTAATAACTTCATTAGTAATTCCCTTAGCTTGTTATCTCATTTCACAAGTTAGTAAGTGTTGTTCAGGGTCCATAGACCCATCATATGTCACTCAATTTATAAATGATCCTAAATTACCCATTGTGTAAACTAGTATCGAGGGGATCTGATGTATAATTATTAAAAGAAGAAGCTTTATTTTATATGATCCTGCTTACATATTACAAATATTTATCTATGCACTTGGAGAGTCAACCTATGCACTCTATTTTTCCATGTTTCCTTCTTTTATTTTCTTGGTTACAGCAAACCCTATGGCCTTTAAAGCATTTTAAATTGATTTTTTTTCAATTTTAGTGCTACAATAATGTAGTTGTTCTTAAAATGGACCTTCCCAGCTACTATTTTCCTATCCACCTAGTTGAAAACTTCTACTATAATATAATAAATTGGGTTACAGTGATATGTACTCTTCTAGTGAATGATTCTTTCCTATGACTTCATCTTCTTCTATGGTTGAACCTACGATTACTATGTGACTTTGTTCTAATTATTTGCTTAATTATTCATGTCCTTATTCTAATAATACCTATTTTTATAGCTTTGTACTACATCTATCATCTAACTACTCTGCTTTTACATGATTCTCACCATCTTCAAACATCTCTTCTTCCTCTCATTCTTCATCACTTCTTTCTTTATTCCTGCATTCATCATCTTATTTCTTATTTCTTTGTTCTTCATTTCTTTCACCTGGCTCTTCACATCTTCTTAATCATTCCGCATATATTTATCTACTACTCTTAACTCTACTCGTAGCTACTTGGGTATTCTTTTGTTTACTCCATCTATTATGTTGTCACAATTTATGTTCTAAATTTAGACTTTGTTTTTGAATTCTATTCCCTCATGTCTCCATTTTAGATTCAATTTCAAGCCTTATCCACTAATCTAATCATCAATCACTGTAATTTTTCACACATCTCCATATGCCCGAAGCAACTTCTCCATATTAGTTGGAGTAGACACCATGGCCTTGTCCACAACCACCATCTTCAAAACTATATATATGGGCTCATGACCCAACACACCATTATATGTTATATTTTTTATGAATGCCTAAGTTCTTATATATATATATATATATAAATTTTTATCCATATTGAGATAGTCTATTATTCAACATTATCATATCACCCTTATATATCACTATATATAATTTGATAACCTACATATTGGTGTAACTACTATACATGCATGCACACGCGTGCGCGCACACACACACACACACACACACACACATAGAGAGAGAGAGAGAGAGAGAGAGAGAGAGAGAGAGAGAGAGAGAGAGAGAGAGAGAGAGAGAGAGAGAGAGAGAGAATAACAATACACTTTATAGAAATATATATAGCTATAAAGTGTATTGTTATTATATATATATATATATCACTACACTTATAATTCCACACACACACACACACACCAGTTTTAGTTTATAAATAATAAATGAATCTATATATATTGATAATGAATGTATCTAATTAGTTCATTGTATGATATATAGCTTCATTATATACATTTTGCTACACTCACTCCCATAATAGGTAGTTTCATATATAGTAGTCTGCCACCTAGCAATACTCGTATTTTTGTGTTAGATTTTAAAAATGGTGTGCCTTATGTTCTTCTGTCAGACATCTATGTAGAAGTGGGTTGATGTAAAAAATTTAAGGAGATTTATTAAAGCTAGAGGATTGAAGTCCACAAGCACCAGAGACCTATAAAAAGTTGGATGATTCATATTTTATAGATTCAATAAATATACTAAATGACATAGAGAGGGAAGAAAGAGAATCATTCCTCTACCACCATAGTGAGAATCTGGTAATTGTATTTGTATTATTAAACATGTCTCTAGGAAAGAGATGAATTTCTAAGCTTGATTGGGATTTTACAAAAATTTAAACATATAATAAACATCATCACCATATATAGTAACTCAACAACACTATTACTGGCTATATATATATATAGACATTGCATAGTATTTATATATTAGTAGAAATATTATATGTAACTCAGATGCACTTTATAAAATTCTTTTCTTTATCAGATCATTGTTTCGTACCTGATTCCATTCTTTATGTAAATTGTTGCTATATCAGAATGGTATTTTAATATGATAGATCACTATATAATAATAAAATCAATTATAAAATCTAGGATATATAATATAATAGATACAACAATGTACACATTTGGTAAACAATGCCAGATATTTTAACTATATATTGTTGATAGTTAGTGGGATTTATATATTGTTGATAACATTCATATATATTGGGGATGTTACATTTAGTAGTAATATATTAATATAATGATAGATACCACTGGTGTCTATAGATATTATCATTGTATTATATTGGATATATATTGATTGATAAAATATAACCAAAAAATAATGATACAACATTATTAAGATAGTATATGATATACTGGTATGGATATATTCACTATTTTAAGTTTTCAAAACACAGAATAAACACACAACTAGCTTAATATATGTTCACTATCCTAGAAATCTAATACATATATTTATATTTATATTATAATAGTTTAGATAGACTCTTACTAAATTCCAAATGATAATCTTAATTTCTTCACCTACCTCACAAAACATTTAATGTTGAAATGGCTTGACCTATCAAACTTCCTCCACTTTTTGTCCCTTCTTCTCTTCTCCTAGACCATGCTTCTCTTTTTCCTTTCTCCAACCCCTTCTCCCCTTAGCTTCTCCTACTATCCTCTTATTCTATTCCATTTCCAAACTTCCTTAATTTTTTTTATTTTATATTTATGACTTTTATTTGTTTTCTATTTTTCTAAAAACATTCCATTCATTTATTTTATGTTTTTCTAAAACTCCATAGGCCACTAAGTCTTAAACTTTTCTTAAATTCACCTTAAATTAAAACTAAAAAACTTTGTTTTATTATATTTATAACACAAGTACCATAAAATACAATTTTTTTATTTACTTTATTAACTTTACTCCCTGTAACATAATTTATTCTAATTCACCCAAGAATAAAAGAAAAAGATCCTCTATCTTTTCCCAAAAATTAATTATTGTTTTTATTTATTTTATTTTCTAATTATAAAAATAAATATAGTTTCTAATTATAATTATCACTTTGAATATCCTCATGAGTTAATGATAATATGACAAATATAAAGTCAACATGTTAAATAACATAATATTTATTCCATGTACAAGTATTAAACTAAACTAACAGACACATATACAATTATTTAAATGTAGATAGCATAAAAAACATACTAATGCTACCAATTCAAACAATGCATATAACATGAACTATCTAATATGGTGTGTGCATAGGTTTTAGTCATTCCCCTATCATCCCCCAATACCTCTATCTACATCACCCTCTTTGATGATGTTCTCCCTTCATCATGTTCTAAGGGATAAATCTCTCCTACATCCAACTCATGACAAGAAGGTATTTAGTCCATAACATCATGACATATATCATAAAATACTATAGAAATAATAAATAAACATGATCATAATGTAATAATATACAATAGAACCAACTCATAGTAATGTGATCATGAAATTAAAGCAATATTTAACTATCCCATAACAAAAAAATGACCTAAAACTTAGTTAATAATAATCATATCAACTTATCAACTATAAAAATCCATGAATATTCAAGTAATTTTGCTTAGAAATTAATGATGATGTGACATCCCTCTACCCTAAAGCTAGTCATCATCTTGATGACATTTAAACATAAGTTATGAGTTAAAAACATTATCCAATTAAAAAATAACATGGTATGAATCAATAAATCAAGTAAGCAAATGTGTAAATCACATGTAGAATTCATCATAGTTATACCAAGTAACATTATCCTTAGAGTATTGATCCCACAAGACCTTACACTATGACATGTCCCTATTATGTAAATTATTTTTACTTGTGTCAATTACTCTGATTAGTTCTACCATGACCACCTCAAGGTCTAGAACCTGCAAAGCATTCCAATCTAACACATGTGAAGGATTAACTATATACTTTTTAGGATAAGAAACATAGAATACATTATGCAATAGAGATAGGGATGATGGTAATGAATCCTATATTTTATATGATTGACCACTTCTAACACATTAAAGGGTCCCACATATCTTAGTGAAAGTTATGGTGACTTCCCAAATTTAATCAAGCTCTTTTGTAGCTTAACCCACGAGAATACTTTATCACCGAATAATATTTTTATCTTCTCTCTTCAGATCAACATAACTTTTCTATCTATCATTGGCCTCAACCAATATCTACCTAATTAATCTAACTTGATCTTTCATTTTTGAAATCATCTCTGGTCCAAAGACTACTCTATCCAACTTGTCCCAATTGATTGGTGTCTTGTACCTTATTTCATACAATGCTTCAAATGGTGCCATCTTGAAATCTAATTAGTATGATTTATTGCAACCAAACTCAACCAATGGAAGATAATATTCCCTTTTTTATTGGTTATCTATGAAATACATATGAATAAGATCATCTAACACTTAATTAACTCATTTAGTCTGACCATCAGTCTTTGGGTGATACGTAGTGCTGAAGTTTAATTGCATACCCAAAGCTGAATTTAGAGTTACCCAAAATTTAGAAGTCATCATTAGATCATGATTTTAAATGATATTCTCTATAAATCCATGAAACCAATACACTTTATGCACATAACTCTTTGTAAGAGTGGGTGCATCATATATTAAATTTCCTAGTATAAAATGAGCCACCTTACTTAGTTTGTTAACTACTACCAAGATCATGTCATGCCTATTTTGTGCCAATGGTACACCTTGGACAAAGTCCATATTGATCACCTTCCACTTCCATTATGGTATATCATGTAAAAATAAAAATTTAGATGGATGCATGTGTTCAAATTTCACTCTTTAAAATTCTAGATAACGTGACACAAAGTCCACCACATCTTTATTAATTCCCTTATAGAAATAAAGTGGTCTAAGCTATACATGGGATTAGTTACTCTTGGATGTAATGAATCTAGGGCATTATGTAGTTACTTTAGCATTTTTCTCCTCATATTCTCTTGATCTGGCACATACATCCTTCCATTGTATTGTAAAAGACAATTATTCTCTAATTTGAATCCTTTATACCTAAGATTCTAAGCATTATCAAATAATGATTTCCTGAAGTGATCATAAAATTCATATCTTAGTGATAATTCTATCACTTGATACATGAAATTACTCCTAATAGTATCCATGACTACTATGTACATCCTATGACTTAGGGCATCAACTACTCTATTTTTCTTGTCTTTGATATAATTGATATTAAAGTCATAGTTAGAAAATAAATCTAACTAGTATATTTGATGAGCATTCAAATTTGGTTGGGTGAAGTTTTAATTGAGTCCCAAGTTATCCATCTTGAGCTCAAATGGTTTTCTCAACAAATAATGCCACTAAACTTGTAAAGCATGTACAATTTCTACAAGTTATATGTCATGATTGGCATATTTCACCTTGTAAGGCTTCAATTTCCTTGAATCATAGGCTACCACTATACCATCCCACATAAGGATTCTTCCTATTCCATCCTTCTATGAACATGTGATCACCAAAATTAACTATTGGGGTCAAAAAATCTTAGTACTAGTGTTGAAGTCTCTTTTTCAATTACTGAAAGTCTACTTCACACTTATCTAACTAAACAAAACTTTACTTCATCCATTGTATAGATGTAATTAGATTAGCTATCTTATAGAATTTTATAATGAACTTTCTATAATAGTATGCTAATCCCATGAAACTTCCTACCTCATGCACATTCTTTGGTGTTTGTCACTCTATAATGGATCTTATTTTTGCCAGATCCACTAAAATACCATCCAAAAGATAATATGTCCCAAATATTATAATCTCTCATAGAAAAATGCACACTTAGACAAGTTGCCATATAACTTGTGTTTCCACAACCATTGTAGAACCAATTCAAAATGTTGAAGATGTTCATCTTCATTCTTAGAGTATATAAGAATGTCATCAAGAAAGACTAAAACAAAATGATCTAGATAATATCTAAACACATTGTTCATGATATTCATAAATGTTGATGGATTATTTATCAACCCAAATGGTAACATTGTGATCTCATAGTGCCTATATCAATTTATAAATGTTATCTTTGGAATATCCTCATCACTTATTCTAAGTTGATGGTATCTTACTCTAAGATCAATCTTATAAAATACCATTTCTCCTACATTTAATCAAAAAAAACATCTATATGAAGTAGCATATACCTATTTTTGATAGTTGTATTATTAAATAATCTATGTAAAGATAAAGAGTACCATCTTTCTTGATTAAGACAACTAGTACACTCCATGGTGAACTTGGTCTGATCAACCCCTTTGACAATAATTCTTAGACTTGATGTTCCAATTCAACCAATTTAATGGTTATCATCCTATATGGTACCTTAGGCTATGGTTTTGATCTAGGTATGATATTGATAGAGAAATAAAAACTCATGTTTAAGAGGCAATCTTGGAAATTCCCCTAGAAACACATCATGAAAATTCTTAAGGAATGGATAATCTTAAAGGGATGGTTCCTCAAATTCCTCCATTTCATTTATAATTATAATAAATTCTTGGCACCATTTTACTTAATCCTTCTTGAGTTGTATTACAGAAATCTACCTAAGCCTAAACTCTCTTTTCTTGCCCTAAATTTATGTCTAATTCCCAAAATCATCTAAACACTCAACCTTTTTTTGTTAGCTATTAACCTTGGCCTTATGATTTGTAATTCAATTGAATCATAGGATCACATAACATTACCCTAGTGGTATTACATAAATATCAACCACTATTGTTAATTCAAGTAACCTAATCTCACCTTTAACTTTTGAATCATTCTCATATTATACCAATCATGCATTTGCCATTACTCCAACTCTTGCAAATAAATTATTAATCATTTTAAGATCTATAAAACATTTTGTATCCCCTATAGCTATCAAAATTAAAATTTGATGTTAAAATAAAATACCTAATAGGTCTATGTGTGAAGCTTGGAGTTTGGCTTATTGATTATCAACTACTGCATGAATACATTGTTGAAAAGTTACCTACTGAGGAGTAGAAACTTTGTTCTTTGACTTATCTAGGGTGAACTCATGAACATAATGGTCACCTCCACAAATAAAACAACCTATAAGTGGTCCATTTTTGTCAAACTATTAGTTTCCCTTGAACCTACCTTTGAAACCATTGCCTAATTTCTTGTTACCTAAACCATTGTTGAATCTAGCATTCTAATTTTTGAACTAACTCCTAGAATTTCCACTCCTCTACTTCCAATTATTATTTTCTAATGTTGGTTTAGAGATTCCAAACCTTTTATTAAATTTGTCCCTAGCCTGAGTAAGAGATTTTAACTTTTATTTCTACTTAAATGCCTTCTCAGAGACCTGGTCCATGATAGATGGTCTATGAACATCCACCTCTCCATCGGTCTAGGATTTTAATCCCATTATGAAATTCATAATCTTGAACCTCTCATCTACTTGGTACTGAGTTACATATTTTAGAAGTTTGGTGAACTATTCTTAGTACTCATTCATCAATAAGTCTTTTTGTTTCATATTCTAAAAATCTATAAGCTTCTAGTCAAAATAAAGTTGTGAGAACCACTATGATTTGAATAATGTCATAAACTGCTCCCATGTAGTGGTGGTAAAGTTAAGATTCATTTCTAACTTCTTGTTGGCCCACCATGTAGCTACTTCACCAACTAAATGGTGAGCTCTAAAAATTGGTTTTGTGATCTTAGAGTAGTTTTGATTCTCAAAATACTTCTCCATATCAGTCAACCATGATTTAGCTCCATCACCCAGAATAGTTCCATTGAACTTAGATGGATTCACATTTTTCATATTTATAGCTAATTTTGTAGCTACTTATGCTTTTACATCCTAAGAATTTTCTTACTCAATGGTATTATCTTCAAGTAAATCTTAGTGTTTTTATTTTCATGGCTATGAGCTTCCCACTCTAGGGTTGAAATTTGGTCCCTAGTTTCATTCATAGGTGTAAGAATATGATCCACCTTTACTACTTTCTCAATGGAAAACTGATTAAGATCAAATGGAGGGTTTTCATTGACATTTGAAGGGCCCTCTATTGATACTCTATATTTCACCATTTTACTTTTTTATAAACAATTATTTGAAAATATTAATGTACTCAAAAAATACTATAGTTTGAGCTATAGCTCTGATACCACATGTAACATCCCCACAAGTATCTACTTAGAATAGCATTATTTTTTTCAATTTAATCAATGTATTATTTCATTATATTTCACCATGTTAATATAATTAGTGATCTAGATAAAACACTATGATTATGTTAACTATAAAATAAGTATGTGACGTCCATACGTTAGTGATCACTATCATCAAATAAAATAAGACAACTAAAAATAGAATGTAATTATATATTTCTAGCCACAATTGGTATAAAAATACAACCATTATTTTCAATGTAAAAATAAGTAAATAATTAAATTAAAATAGGAATAATGTTTCAATAGTAATAATATGATACAAGATACAAGGCTCCACAAAACATGAGTTCTTGAACTCTAGTATCTAAGGAAATCTCAAGTGTAATATCCAAATAAGTAATTTTGTGGGGAGGAAGAGAATCATTCAAGCACTTTTTCACACCAACCATAGACCATCTATCCCCCATAAAATCCCTCATCATGGAATGTACCTCCCTTCACGAATGAGTATATAGTGATGGTCCAGTAATGTAGAGAGATAAACTAGTACTAATGCGTTTTATGATTTCTAAGAACATGAAGTGTACCATAAAGAAACCCATTCTAACATGATATCACATAAACATGTAAATTATAGATAGGAAATGATAATATCTAACTAAACATTACTTTATTCAAAGTTTTCAATAATTATTAATTTCTAGGATCAGTCAAATTCATACACACCACTTGATTGGATTACCTTCATTTAGAATTGGTGATACTAGTAAGTTAG